>CAUYTI010036103.1:0-26957 GCA_963575145.1 Galago senegalensis | reverse complement strand
GCGGGCGCCTGTGGTCCCAGCTACTTGGGAGGCAGAGGCAAGAGACTCGCTTGAGCCCAGGAGTTGGAGGTTGCTGTGAGCTGTAATGCCACGGCACTCTACCCAGGGGGACAGCTTGAGGCTCTGTCTCAAAAAAAAAATTTTTTTTTCATCCCCACACAAAGGGATGGAAATTAAACAGCCTTATGCTGAATGACAGTTGAGTCAAGAGAGAGATAAAGGAGAAATTTATTAATTTCCTTGAGCATAACAAAAATGAAGACACACAAGCCACCAAAACCCGCAGGACACTGCAACAGGAGTCCTAAGAGGAAAATTTGTCATATTAGATGCCTATATATGAAAAACAGAAAGCAAGCACATCAACAACCCAATGAAACATCTTGAAGAGATGGAAAAGGATGAGCAATCTATTCCCAAAGCTAGCAGAAGAAAAGAAATAACCAAAACCAAATCTGAAAAAAAATGAAAATGAAAACAAAAGAATCATTCAAAAAATTAATGAAACAAAAAGTTGGTTCTTCAAAAAGATAAACAAAATCAGGGTTGGCACCCATAGCTCAGTGAGTAGGGCACCAGCCACATACACCAAAGCTGGCGGGTTTAAGCCTGGCCCTGTCCTGCTAAACAATGACAACTGCAACCGAAAAATAGCTGGGCATTGTGGTGGGTGCCTCTAGTTCCAGTTACGCAGGAGGCTGAGGCAAGAGAATTGCTTAAGCCCAGAGTTTGAGGTTGCTATGAGCTGTGACACCACAGCTCTACTGAGGGAAGACATAGTGAGATGCTGTCTCAAAAAAAGATAAACAAAATCAAGAAATCTTTGGCAAGATTAACTAGAAACAGAAAAGTAAAATCTCAAATAATCTCGATCAGAACTGAAAAGGTAGAAATAACAACAGATACTACAGAGACACAAGAGATTATCTCTGAGTGCTACAAGAAACTCTATGCCCAGAAATTTGACAATGAGGAGGAAATGGACCAATATCTGGAATCACACCCTTTTCCAAAACTTAACTAACAACAAACAGATGTCTTAAACAGACTAATATCAAGTGTCAAGATTGAAGAGACAATAAAACAAATCTCCCAACAAAAAAATGCCCTGGACCAGATTGCTGCACAACAGAATTCTATCAAACCTTCAGAGAAGAACTGGTGCCTATACTGCAGAAACTATTCCAAAACATTGAGAAGGAAGAAACCTTCCCCAATACTTTCTATAAAGCAAACATCACCCTGATAGCAAAACCAGGAAAGGATCCTATGAAAAAGAACTACAGAAAAATTTCACTAATGAATATAGATGCAAAAATACTCAATAAAATCTTAGACAATAGACTATAGCTACCCGTTTAAAAATTACATATCAGGATGGAGCCTGTGACTCAGTGAATAGGGCATCAACTCTATATACTGAGGGTGGAGGGTTCAAACACAACCCCAGCCAAACTGCAACCAAAAAATAGGCAGGTGTTGTGGTGGGCACCTGTAGTCCCAGTTACTCAGGAGGCTGAGGCAAGAGAATCACCTAAGCCCAAGAGCTGGAGGTTGCTGTGAGCTGTGATGCCATGGCACTCTACCCAGGGCAACAAAGTGAGACTCTGACTCTAAAAAATAAAATTATATGTCAAGTAGGCTTCATCCCAGGGATACAAGGATACAAGGGTTGTAGAGGACACCAAGAGACAGATGACCTCTAAGCAAGATGATTTATAGCTGAGGGATGGACTCTTTGATGACTTGTGCACAGGAGCTCTTTATGGAGAAAGAACCCATGCCCTCAGCATGTAATAATTGTTAATTATTCCCCTCACCTGTATTATTCCATTCAATAAAAGGAGGTTGCTCAGGGTTACCTGGAAAGTAAGGGCTAGCCTGTCTCCCACAAGCTTGTACTTCTAATCTGCCTCTTGCCTGGTTCCTTTCTGTGGTAACCAAGACCAGGGCCATAGGAGCCCAGTGGATTGCAACAAAGGGTGACTTAACATATGCAAATCCATAAATGTAATTCACCATATCAATAGAAGCAAAAATGAAGGTCATATAATCCTCTCAATAGATGCAGAAAAAGCATTTGATGAAATTCAGCATCCTTTCCTAACAAGAACACGAGAATATAGGCATAGGAATCTCTTGTTATTTCTCCTTTATCATTTCTGATTGATGATATTAGAGATTTTACTTTTTTCTGTTTCTGATTAGTCTAGCCAAAAGTTTATTAATTTTATTAATCTTTTCAAAAACCCAACTTTTTGTTTCATTGATCTTCTGAATGATTCTTTTGTTTTCAATTTCATTTAATTCTGCTCTAATTTTGGTTATTTCCTTTCTTCTGTTGACTTTGGGGTTGGAATGTTCCAACACTATAAATTTCCCTCTTAGGACTACCTTTGCAGTATCCCAAAGGTTTTGATAATTTGTGTCTTCATTATCATTTTGTTCCAAAAATTTGGGGATTTCCTTTTGAATCTCACCTTTGACCCAGCTATCATTCAGCATAAGGTTATTTAGTTTCCAAGACTTTGTTTGAGTATGATGATTCCTGTTGCTATTGAGTTCAACTTTTATTCCATCATGGTCCAAGAAGATACAAGGAATAATTTCTATTCTTTTAAATTTGCTGAGGTTAGACTATAGTCCTAGAATATGATCAATTTTGGACCCATTAATGGGCTATGGGCTAATGAAAAGAAGATGTATTCAGTTTTATTAGGGTGAAATGTTCTGTAGATGTCTATTAAGTCCATTTGTTTTAGAGTCAAATTTAAGTCCATTATTTCTTTGTTTAGTTTCTTCTTAAAGGATCTATCTAGAACTGACAGAGGGGTGTTAAAATCCCCAACTATTATAGTGCAAGAAGATATCAAACCCTAACAGATATAAATTGAGGAGCCAACTGTCAGGGTGCATAAATGTTAATTATCAAAATTTCTTCATGTTGAGTGTTTCCCTTGACAAATATATAGTGTCTACCCTTATCTTTCCTTATCTTGTTGGTTTTAAGCCTACTGTATCTGCAAATAAAATTGCAAGCCCTGATTTTTTCTGAATTATGTTTGCCTGTATTATAGATGTCCAGCATTTCACCGTGAGTCTTTTTTTATCCTTTAAGGTAAGATGAGTCTCTTGTATGTAACAGATATCAGGTCTAAATTTTTATATCCAGTCAGCCAAGTTGTGCCTCATTAGAGGACAATTTAAGCCATTCACTTTAATTGAGAGAATTGATAGGCATGGTAGTTTTTTGGGTGTCATGTTTTCCAAATGTCTAGTGGATATTTTTAATACTTTCACCATTGTGGGTGTTAGGTTTTGTTAAATAATTTCTGGGTAAGATGACTTTGGTGGCAAACTGTTGTGCTGGTTACTGTGGAAAATGGATCTGAGAATATCCTGGAGAGCTGGTTTAGTTATGGCAAATTTCCTGAACATGTGTATGTCAGTAAAGTATTTGATTTCTCCATCACAAATGAAACTCAGTTTAGCAGGATACAGGATCCTGGGATGAAAGTTGTTTGTTTCAGGAGATTGAAGGTCAATGGCCATCCTCTTCTAGCTTTAAGGGATTAAGCTGAGAGATCTGCAGCCCAAATGAACATCAAAACATAAATGGATTAACAAAGTGTGGTATATGTATACCATGGAGTACTATGCAGCCATAAAAAAGGATGGCAACTTTACATCTTTTATGTTTTTATTATGTTAAGAATATCTTATAAAAGATTTTTTTTTGCAGTTTCTGACCAGGGCTGGGGTTTGAACCTGCCATCTCCAGCATATGGGCCAGTGCCCTACCCTTTTGAGGCACAAGTGCTGTCCTGAAAGATAGTCTTTTTAGTAAAGCATCTCAAGAATGGGAAAAAAGCATCCAATGTATTTAATACTATTATGAAATCAACATATCATCAACTACACATCCATATGAATGATAAAACATAACTATAGTCCAGAAGTAGGGAGGGGAGAGGAGGCAGAGTGGAGGGAAGAAGGAAGGGCATGAGAAGGGAGGATATTTGGTGGGATCTCATTTATTGTGCATAATGCAATGATACATTTCAAAACTAAAAAGAGTATAGTATAAACGTCTTACCATAAGAAATAAGTGAGATGATGGTTATGTTAATGAGTCTGATTTAAGCATTCCACATTGTATATTATACCCTATAATTGTACACTGTTATAATTTAATTTAAAAAAGAATATAGTCATAGGTGGCACTTTTCTATGTCTGATTGAAGCCTACAACAACAAACTCACATCTGATATCATACTGAATGGAGTAAAAGTGAAAACTTCTCCACTTAGAACTGGAACCAAACGAAGATATCCTCTATTACCACTACTATTCAACTTAGGACTGGAAGATCTACCCAATGCAATCAGGCATAAGAAATATATAAAGGGCATTCAAAATGGGCATAAAAGGCCAAATTCTCTTTCTTTGCCAATGATATGATGTTATACTTAGAAAATCCCAGAGACTCAACCACAAGACTCCTGAAAGTGATCAAGAAATATAGGAACATCTTAGGGTATAACAACAATGCCCACAAATCAGTAGCCTTTGTATATGCCAATAACAGCCAATTTGAGAAGCTAATCAAAGACACAGTTCCCAGCTCGGCACCTGTAGCTCAGCTGGTGGGTTCAAATCCAGCCTGGGCCTGACAAACAACAATGATAGCTGCGACCAAAAAAAATAGCTGGATGTTGTGGTGGGCACCTGGAATCCCAGCTACTTGGGAGGTGGAGGCAGGAGAATCGCTTGGGCCCAGAAGTTGGAGGTTGCTGTGAGCTGTGATACCACAGCACTCTACCCAGGGTGACAGCTTGAGGCTCTGTCTCAAAAAAAAAAAAAAAAGGCACAGTTCCCACCACAGTAACTTCAATGAAAACAAAATACCTAGGAATATACCAACAAAAGAGGTGAAGGACCTCTACAAAAAGAATTATAAAATCCTAAGAAAAGAAATAGCAGAAGACATTAATAAATGGAAAAACATACCATGCTCTTGGCCAGGAAGAATGAACAATTGTTAAACCCAAAGCAATCTACAAATTCAACACAATCCTCATTGAAATACCAGCATCATACTTTGAAGAACTGAAAAATATTGTTCTGCATTTCATATGGAACCAGAAAAAAACCTGAATAGCAAAGACAATTTTTAGTAATAAAAACAAAGCCAGAGATATCACTCTACCAGATTTTAGGTTATATTACAAGTCCACTGTGCTCAAAACAGCATGGTATTGGCACAAAATTAGAAACATAGACATATGGGACAGAATAGAAAACCAAGAGATAAAACCAGTCTCTTGCAGCCATCTTATCTTTGATACACCAAACAAAAGTATAAACAGAGGAAAAGAATTCCTATGCAACTAATGGTGCTGGTAGAACAAGATATCCACATGTAAAAGACTGAAACTGAACCCACACATTTCACCATTTACAAAAATTGACTCAAGAAGATGGCCAACAGGTGCCAGCCTCTGACAGAAGCTCTCATCCAGAGGGAAGGATAATGTCCAGAAAACACCCAATAATGTCAAAGATTAGGAGCCCAGCCAAGAGAGAAGAGTAATATCTGCAGGACACCACTGCTGAGGCAAGTCAAGAGTCCAAGAAAGCAATTTATAGGTACATAATATATACCAAAGGAAAAGTGTCCATCCCCTTCCCCAAGAAAGTTGTGTTTTTCTCTTTGTTTTCTCTTTGTCTGTTCCTGTAAGTGTTCTACAGGCAAGCAGTGAACTGAGGACCTTTTATCTCACCCCACATGTGAGAGCTACAGGAAGGGGGTTCCACTCCCCTAGAGGGGCCCTGCTGAGATTCTGAACACTCTCTTGCCTGGCAGAAAAACTGAACAAATGTTTTCACCAACATTTTGAATTTCCTGCCCACACTTCCCCCCTTGCCTACAGAGACAGTGATGCGGGGCCCAAGAGCAGCACCCCCACCCCTGCAAGACCAAGCGCCCAGTCCTGGTCCTGCAGCCAGAGACCTGCAAGACCCACGTGTGTTCCAGGGGCAGCAGTGGAGGAGTCCCCCTCTCGAGGCACCCATGCAGGAGGCCTCAGAACTGCTTGCTAGAGCCACACACCTCCCATGGGTGGAGGCATAGGAGTCCCCTGCTCCAGGCAGGTTCCAGAACTGTTTGCTAGAGCTACATGCATCCCACAAGCAGTGGCAGAGGAGTCCCCCACTCCAGGCACCCCCATTGGGCAGGCCCAGAACTGCCAGAGCCTTAGGCTACCAGCATCCCAGGCCAGTGGCCCAAGAACTACAAGAGGACAGTCAGTCGAGAGGGAACCACACTAGAATGGCGGTACCCAGAGGAAAGAGCAGCAGCCACAGCAGTGGGAACAACAAGGCTCACACCCCTGAGGCTCTTCTGAACAAACACACTCTGCCTCTCTGGGCAAATGGAGAAAGCTGGTATCCTCTGGTGGCAGCCACTGACTGAACGGTTCTAGTACCGACTCAAAACAGGGTAAATTCAGCATGGAGGGCAGAATCAGTGAAAAAACTCTGGTAACTTGAATAAACAGAGTAGATCAACTCCCCCAAGGAAGAATGGAGCAGATGCAATTGAAGACCCATCCATAAACAGATGGTTGAGATGTCAGAAATCAAGTTCAGAATTTGGATAGCAAATAAGATTAACAGAATGGAAGAAAGGAGGGAATTAGAGTTTCAAGAAAGTATTCAAAAGATGTCCCAAGAATTCAACAATGTCAAAGATAAAATGACCAAATATTTTGAAACATTGAGGCAAGAATTTGCAGCCCTCAAAGATCTGAAAAATATGGTAGAATCCCTTGGTAACAGAATGAAGCAGGCAGAAGAAAGTATCTCTGACATTGAAGACAAAGCTTTTGAACATGCCCAAACGCTCAGAGATGAAGAGAAATGGAAAGCAAAAATGGATCATTCTCTCAGAGACCTCTGGAATATTTGAAGAAAACTAATATTCACCTTATCCCTGAAGGTGATGAAGTTGCTTCACAAAACACAGAGGCTCTTCTTCATGAAATTATGAAAGAGAACTTTCCAGACATGCCAAGAGATTCTGAAATTCAGATAGCAGACAGTTTCAGAACCCTAGCACGACTCAACCCAAATAAAGCATCCCCCAGACATATCATAATTAACTTCACTAAAGTTAATATGAAAGAGAAAATTTTGAAAGCAGCTAGAAGTAAGAAAACCATAACCTACAAGGGGAAGAATATTAGAATGACTGCAGATCTCTCTGCTGAAACCTTTCAGGCTACAAGAGGGTGGTCACTGACTTTTAATCTCCTAAAACAATATAACTTTCAACCCAGTATCCTGTATCCAGCTAAACTGAGTTTCATTTATGATGGAGAAATTAAATACTTTAATGACATTCACATATTGAAGAAATTTACCATAACTAAACCAGCTCTCCAGGATATTCTCAGAGCTATCCTCCATAATGACCAGTGCACGCCTCCACTGCAAAAGTAAACTCACTCAGAAACTTTTGATCAAATTGTAACTTCCACAGTGGCAAAAGGATCAAAACATTCACTGGACTTTTGAAAAACTTGATACCCCAATTTTTTATTTTATTTTTAAATTTATTTTTATTTTATTTTATTTCTTATAGCATAAATGTGTACATTAATGCAATCATAGGGTATAGTGTGCTGTTTTCATATACATTTTGAAATACTGTCATCAAACTGGTCACAAATTTTTACCAGGCTTACAAAAAATATTATTTTCAGAAATATGAAAATCTGAAGGAAATTGACCAATACTTGGAAGCACTCCACCTTCCAAAACTTAGCCAGAATCAAGTGGAAATGTTGAACAGGTCTATATGAAGTTCTGAAGTAGCATCAACTATACAAAATCTCCCTAAAAAGAAAAGCCCAGGACCAGATGGCTTCACATCAGAATTCTACCAAACTTTTAAAGAGGAACCAGTACCCATGCTACTCAACCTTTTCCAAAATATAGAAAAAGACGGAATACTACCCAACACATTCTATGAAGCAAATATCACCTTGATACCCAAACCAGGAAAAGACCCAACAAGAAAAAAACTTTATAGACCAATATCACTAATGAATATTGATGCAAAAATATTCAATAAGATCCTAACAAACAGAATCCAGCTGGGGGGGAGGGGCAAGATGGCCGACATGTACCAG
Organism: Galago senegalensis; assembly: GCA_963575145.1. Lineage (NCBI taxonomy): Eukaryota > Metazoa > Chordata > Mammalia > Primates > Galagidae > Galago > Galago senegalensis. The sequence goes on along the minus strand of CAUYTI010036103.1, from coordinate 18,761 downwards.
CCTCTGACAGAAGCTCCCATCCAGAATAAAGGATAAATTCCAGAAAACACCCAACAAAGTCGAAGACTGGGAGCCCAGCTGAGAGAGAAGAGTGATACCGGCAGGACACCTCTGTGGAGGCAAGCTGCGACTCCTAGAAGGCAATCTACAGGTACATAATACACCCCAAAGGAAAAGTGTCCATCCTCTCCCCCAAGAAAGTTGTGCTTTTCCTTTGTTTTCTCTTCAACTGCTCATCTGAGTCTCCTACAGGCGATTGATAAACTGAGGACCTATTATGTGACTCCACGAGTGAGAGCTACCCCTAGAGGGGTCTACTCCCTGGAAGAACCCTGCTGAGACTCCGAACACCCTCTCCCAAGAGCAGCATCCCCCCACCCCTGCAGGACCAAGCCCCTGCCCTGGTCCTGCATCAGGAGAATTGCTTGAACCATGCTTGCTCTGCATGGACCGATCCCACCAGCCAGAGCATTCTGTGCTTGGCTGTCTTCCTGGCTGCCATTCCCACTTTCTGGGAGACAGCTACCAGTGAGTGCCCGGGACTGAATCCCGCTGACTGGCTGTTTGCTGGGCAGCCATCCCCGCTCCCTGGGGGCTTGGTGGAGGGCATCCAGGACTGAGCTCTGCCCACTGGCTGCTTGCGTGACTGCCATACCCACATCCCAGGGTCTTGTTGGCAAATACCTAGGACTGAGCCCTGCCTGCTGGCTGCTCATGTGGCTGCCAGCCCCACTTCCCTGGGGCTTGGTGGCACGCACCCAGGAGACAACCAGAAGAAGCCAGTAGCAGAACAGTTTTAGGGATGGTCTTGGAAAGATGCAAATTCAGCATGGGGCAGAATCAGCAGAAGAACTCTGATAACCAGAACAACTAGAGCAGATCAACCTCCTCCCAATGAAGGATGGGGCAAATGCAATTGAAGATCCCTTCCACAAACAGATGTCTGAGATGTCAGAAATTGAGTTCAGAATCTGGATAGTGAATCAGATCAACAGAATGGAGGAAAGGAGAGAAGTAGAATTTCAAATTATTCAAAAGCTGTCTCAAGAATTCAGTGATTTCAAAGATAAAATGATCAAAGATTACGACATACTGAAGCAAGCAGTTGCCACCCTCAAAGATTTGAAAAGTATGGTTGAAGCCCTCATTCAGAGAATGGACCAGGTAGAAGAGAGGATCTCTGACACTAAAGACAAAGATTTTGAATGCACCCAAACATCCAAAGATCAAGACAAATGGAGAGCAAAAATGGATCTTTCTCTCAGAGAGCTCTGGGATAATTTGAGAAAACTAATGTTTGCCTTATAGGAATCTCTGAAAACGAAGAAGTTGACTCACCAAACACAGAGGCTCTTCTTCATGAAATTTTGAAAGAGAATTTCCCAGACATCCCAAGAGATCCAGAATTTCAGATAGCAGACAGTTTCAGAACCGCAGCACGACTCAACCCAAACAAGACTGATTTCTTTATTCTGACACACACCGTTCCAGAAAAAGATTTAAGCTAAGAATGGGATCTGAATTTTGCCTCTAGGAAAACCCCTTGGTAAAAAAATTTTGATTACTCCATAATTGCTGATTAAACACCTACTGTGTACCATGCAGCCTGTTGAGGCACTAGAGATATAGGAGTGGACGGACAAAGAAGAGCACAGCCCTGGCCACACAGAGCTTGTATGTTACTGGCAGTGATGGAGAGTCAGCCCATAGACGAGGCATCCTTAGAAAGATGTTAGAAGGTAATGGCTGTGGGCAAAAAATTAGCCAGGTAAAAGGCAAAGAGCTTATGACATGTATGCTTAAGGAATTGTAGTCTTTAATATAGTAGCTAGGGATGGGTTCATTAGGAGATGCCCAAGAGAAGCTGGGTTAGGAGACGTTTGGATAGGAAACTAATCCTGCGTATCACTTGTGCACCAATATGTAACACAAATGTGCCTCTCAAGCTACAGACACCCAGTGAATATTTGCTTAATGAATGAGTAAATAAATTTGACATGGAGGCATCACTTGAGTCCTTGATCAAGCATGCCGGATAGACTCCTGGTTCGAATCAGAAATTTTGGTCCCTTAATTAGTGATTTCAGATTCCAGAGAGGAGTGAGTTCAGGCTGATGACAGAGGAGAAGGCCCATGAGGAGACGAAGCCAGGTCGCTGACAGTGCAGGTGTCTGATGTGTCATCAGAGGGAGCATCACAGTCTCACCCCAGGTAACAGCCGAGGTGAGCGACAAGAATGGCTGTGAGCCAAGTGTCAACACCCTCGATGAATCATGAAGAGTCCAGGAAACCGGCCATTGGCAGGAAGGGGGGAGGAGGCCGCCTTGCCAGGTGGCAGGAGCTTCACACAGGCAGGGACGTGCAATAAAAGTGTGAAAGAGGAAAGGTCTTCAGGGATCTTGGGGAGCAAGGGGGAATATAACCCTGACCCTGAATGCCAAATCAAACCCCTAGCAGTTTGTTGAGAAGGCTATCAAGGAAGAAAGAGGTATTGCCCTCAGGATAGAGCTGGTTTCCATCAATTAAGGCAGTTTGGGGAACGTTCAGCCCAGAGGCTGAGGATCTGGGGGAGCATTTTACTTAGAAAGTGGGTGTTTCAGAGGGCAGGCATGGGAGGTGGGGAGGAGGAAGAAATTGGTCAGAGAGGAGAAATCCTCTTGCACCATGGGAATGAAAGGGCTGTGCCACACTGATCGTGTCAGGGAGGGGAAGGAACCAGCGATCGTATGGTCAGCCTGGCAGTGAGAGCGGAGGCATGTCAGATTTAATGCCGGTTGTCCCCAGTGGAAAGCCATGAATCCTCACCTCACAGATTTCGGCTGCAGCCCTTGCCTATGGTGAGAGCAGAAATCCCTTTTCTTATTGAGCCTGAAGTGGGTAACAGCTATCGGAAGCTATTGACGATGTCAAGTCTTCAAAGAGACTGATTTTTAGGGACCCATTACAAAAGTTGAGAGGTCGTGGGAACAGGACTGGAGAGTAGAAGGTAGAATTCAGAGATATTTTGCGGGCCAAACTGCTAGAAACTGATGCTGGGTTCAATGTGGGGTCAGGGTGAGGGGAGAGGCTATGTGGAAGAGGATGCCCAGGTTCTGGTTTGGCCTCATTGATTGCCTATTTGGGGGCAGCCGGCCGGAGCTGGTGTTTGGTTCATTTCTGCCTATCGATCCATGTGGGTTAGCTTTTCTCCAAAAATGATTATAACAACTCTATACTCATTTTTTTGTTGTTGTTTAGAGAAGAGGGATTTATAGAATTGAACAGGAATGATAGAGTACAAAAGATATATGATAAATAGGCAGAATGCATCATCTTTTATTCAACAGATATTTATTGAGTACCTAAAGCACAGTGTGCGTCTCCAGGTGCTGCAGATGGTGTGGTGCACTCAGCCTCTGCCCCAGGGGGCTGCAGGCTGACAGTATAGGCAATATTCAATAAATAAATGTGCAACCTAATGTCAGGGGGAGAGAGTGCTAAGGAGAAAAATAAAAAACAGAGATGGATAAAAAATGATAGGGGGAGCTACTTTAGTGAGTGAGTTACCGTAGTGTGGCATGAAGGCAGAGCAGAGAGAGACCAAGGGGACCAAGGGGAGTCAGATAGGGAGGGGGCATCCCTGGAGGGGTGTCCCAGGCAGAAGCAGCTACAAGGACCAAGGCCATGCATCAGGAACGAGTCTGGCATGTATGAAGAACAGCAAGAATTCTTCCTGTACAGAGAAGTGATGTAGGGTTTCCTTACAGGAACCAGGCATCAGCTTGGGTGGGGCCTGGGAGGCCACGTTCAAAGCTGTGGGATTTTTTCTGATAAAAACACTAGCAAGATGTAAGCAGGAGAGTGAAATTATTTCATAAATGATTTTTAAAAATCATCTTAGCTGCATGAAGAGATGGATGGAAACCAGGTGTCATGTCTCACGCCCCAGCACTCTGGGAGGCTGAGGCAGACGGATCCCTTGAGCTCAGGAGTTTGAGACCAGAGTGAGCAAGACTGAGACCCCATCTCGACTAAAACCAGAGAAACTGGGCAGCACCTGTGCCTCAAAGGAGTAGGGTGCCAATCCCATATGCCAGAGGTGGTGGGTTCAAACTCAGACTCGGCCCCACCCCCCAAAAAAATGTCTTATAGCTATGTGGAAACCATTGTCTATTCAATATCATTGGAACTCTTTAAATTGACAATATTCAATGTCATGTTTATGCAAAACATAGAATACTGGATGTCAAGCTCTTCCTTATTATTTTAAATTGTTACTGAATTTTTACTCTGCTCTGTGCATATAAAGTGTTTTACATATCCAGCAATCCTACAAGAAAAGGCAATTATCATTTCCATTTCACAGGTCAGAATGAGGCACAGAGAGGTTTATTAATTTGTCCCAGGGCAGCTAGCTAGCAAGTGGATCTGAACCCAAGCAGTCTGACTCCTGACTCTATGCTGCATTTCTTCCCTGGGCAGTGTATAATTGGAAAACATTATGTTAATTGGTTACATTTTCCTAAAACACAATGTGAAAAAGACCTTATCCTAAAGTTTTTCTTTCCCAAGTTTCCAAAGTCCACTATACAGAAAATTAGTATCTCAAGATGATCTGAAGAAGGAAAAAGTAGTTCTTATGTTTAAGATCACATAGTTCCATTTTTTCTTAACTGAGTCACTTTGGCCATGAAATGTGAGTGACAGATTTCTATAAGGTATTGTACATGAAATCATTTTATACACATTGGAAATATAATGCATGTTTATAACTTCTCTAACTATTTATACATTTTACAGGCCTAAAAAATGCCATTTAAAACAGTTGCTACTCCAACCAGGTGCGGTGGCTCACACCTATAATCCTAGCATTCTGTGAGGTTGAGGTGGGTGGATTGCTTGAGCTCAGGAGTTCAAGGCTAGCCTGAGCAAGAGCAAGATCTTGCCTCTACTTATATTAGAAAAAATTAGCCAGGTGTTGTGGTGGGTGCTTGTAGTCCCAGATACTTGAGGCAGGAGGATCTCTTGAGCCCAAGAGTTTGAGGTTCTGTGAGCTATGATGACACCATGGCACTCAACCCCAGGGTGACAGAGTGAGACTCTGTCTCAAAAAAAAAAAAATTAAAAATAAATTAATTTAAAAACAACAACAAAAAAAGGTTGCTACTTCAATCATCTACATTTTCTCTATAAAGTGTCTTAAAACTTGCTTAATTTACAGTTCCATACCACAGATCAAATGGCTTATAAAAAAATTTACAGTTCTCAGCAGTTACAATACACATAATAATGGTGAATTAAGAAGTTTAAAAATGTTTTTAGGGCTTGGCGCCTGTGGTTCAAGCAGCTAAGGCGCCAGCCACATACACCTGAGCTGGCAGGTTCGAATCCAGCCTGAGCCCACCAAACAACAATGATGATGGCTGCTGCAACCAAAAAATAGCTGGGTGTTGTGGCAGGCACCTGTAATCCCAGCTACTTGGGAGGCAGAGGCAGGAGAATCACTGAAGCCCAGGAGTTGGAGGTTGCTGTGAGCTGTGATGCTATGGCACTCTACCCAGGGCCACAGCTTGAGGCTCTGTCTCAAAAAAAAAAAAAATTACAAGTGGGCTCAATGTGGGGGCCATGGTAAAGGGCTGGAAATAGGAACATTTTAAAATTTTACAGTGGCACTTTGTAATCTCTGAAGCACAAATTCAGTTAACATCAACTATCGGTTGATGCTGAAAGAAGTGTGGAGGAGAAATTTACATTGTGGTTATGTTAGGCTACTTGTGTTAGGCCACTCCTATATATACTCAAAATAATAAACCACATTGGCATCAATAAAGCCCTAATGATAGAAGGTCATTCTCTTAATGAATATTGTGTTTTAATGGGATAACCAATCCTCATGCCCATTTCTCTTTTAACATCAGAGTCCTATTTGTTAGCTAACTTCCTTTTATCCATTTTTGTTCCTCACACACTATGAATAATTCTTTCAGTTGTTCCTACCACATCCTTTCACATGATATATTTACCAAATTATCATGGCCCACTTATAAGCATCGCATTGGAAGACTAAACAAATTAAGTCCATTCAATTTCTCTGTGCAAATGGCACTTTCAAAGACAAATTGAAAAAAAATCAATCCATTCAGTATAAGACACAATAAAAAATGTCATAAAAACTGGTTTCAAAGTCAAACCAAGCAAGTTTGTACTTTTTTATTATTATCTTCCCCAAATGGAAAGGAAAATAGAAAATATGAGAACCTTAACTTTTGAGAGCAGTGTGGGAAACTGTAATTACATTAGCAACATCCAACAGTGTTATCAACACTGAGCAATTCCTCTCATCTCAACACAGCAGCCGACTCAGAAAAATCACACCTTTTAGCTCATGGGATTTGTGACACCTAGTATTGCATGTGTAATTGGGTAAAAATAGGCATTACTGCAAGATTTATTTTTATTTGCTTCTGTACTTTCTCTAAAGGAAAAAATACTCATGAATCTCCTACCCCTGCTTCAAGAGGGTTATGGCTGGATTCTCTTTGAAGGAGTATGTAGAATGACTTAATTTTTTTAATCCAGTCACCCAAGTGTTGCCATGGTCCTGACAGGAGAGGAGTGGAGCTGGCAGAATCCCTGGAAGCTCTTCTACCCCTTACAAGGCAGCTGGAACTGTTAGAAGATCCCCAATCACCTTCTCTTGACCAGATCTCTTTGCCTCCACTTATGCTCATTTCTTGCCCTCCTGGGTGCTGCTTCCAGACCATATTCCTGAAATATGAATTCTGAATTCTCAGCAGCTATCCAGAGAATAAATTCATTAGGAAGTTCCAGCTTCTTGGCAATACTTCTTTTCCTCTTCTCTTCATTTTGAGCTCTCTGCTTTTGTCTTAACTTCGTTGGTGCTGTATTCCCTCCCTGAACTGCCTTTTCTTCATCTTTCTGCCTATTCAGATCCCAGTCTTTCTGCCAATCCCTGCCCATCCATGAAGCAAAAATAGCAAAAAAATAGATCTCTCTATCCTCCTATGCTTCACATGGGGGCTTTTTCTGCAAGAAAGAAGCTAAGATATACAAAGGCAAAGGGGGATTAGGAGTGGGAGAGTTTACCCTCACCTTTAGTTCCATGTACTTTAAATACACAATTGTCACATTTCATCTCACTTCTAGCTCCACCTTCATGTCCCATGACATCTTAAACTTGAGAAAATTTCCTACTTTCTTCCAAAGTCCTTGGTGTCATCTTGTATTACTTCTCTGATACCAGCATATACTCAAGAAGTTCGAAGTTGAAAATCCAAATATTATCCTTTAAAATCCTTTTTATTGCTTTTTTCTATCTCAGTCCATTTGTGTTACTGTAAAGTAATACCTGATGCAGAGGGAAGAGTGATTTATAAACAAAAGAGGTTTATTTGGTTCATTGTTCTACAGACTGTACAAGAAATGTGCCAGCAGCATCTGCTCCTGGTGAGGGCCTCAGACTATTTCCACTTACAGTGGAAGGTGAAGGGGAGCTGGTGTATAGATTTTCTATGGCAGGAAGCAAGAGGGTGTGTCCATCTCTTTTCCAACAACCAGCTCTTGGGGGGGAGCATTCAAAGGATCTATTAGAGTAAAAACTCATTATCCTGAGGAACAGACCAAGCCATTCAGGAGGCATTTGCCCCCATAACCCCATCACCTCCCTTCAAGTTCCCTTCCAACATTGGGGATCAAATTTCAACATGTGGTTTGGAGGATCAAATATATAAACTATTACAGCTACTCCTTTGATCAACAAGAACGATAATTTCTAGTTTTCACCGTTTCTTAACATCTCTCCCTTCTCTCTCCTTTAATCTTTCAGGCCTTAGTTGAGTCTTCACCATTTCCTTCCAGATTTTCTGAAAAAGTTGCCCAGTAGATCCCAGGCCTCAAGCCTCATTTACACGCTTAATTCATCTTCTGTGTTTATCTTTGTTCCAAAGGAAAATCTGAGCATTTAATGAAAAAATCCAGCAGCAACATTCTGTTGCTTTTCATGTACTAGTCAAACTTTTGATAGGCACTGCCAGGTTTTCTCTGATCTGTCTTGCTTCTTTTTCAGCATCCTTAATCCTTCTTACCCTCTGTCCTGTCCTCCCCACTGCTTGACCCTGAACATGAGAAGGTCTATCGTGGCCCATGCCACTCTCTCTTTCTGCAGTGTGTTACTCTATCTCTTCTCCACAGCATCCCCTATTCAATCTTTAAAAATCTTTCGGCTTGGCGCCTATAGCTCAACCGGCTAAGGCGCCAGCCATGTATACCTAAGGTGGCGGGTTCGAATCCCCAGCCCAGACCCACCAAACAACAATGATGGCTGCAACCAAAAAATAGCCGGGCGTTGTGGTGGGTGCCTGTGGTCCCAGCTACTTGGGAGGCGGAGGCAGGAGACTCGCTTGAGCCCAGGAGTTGGAGGTTGCTGTGAGCTGTAATGCCATGGCACTCTACCCAGGGGGAAAGCTTGAGGCGCTGTCTCAAAAAAAAAAAAAAAGGAAACCCTGCCAGGGCCGAGGCTGCAAGGGGGTAGAGAGTGTCAACCAACCTGGGGAGCTAATGCCTAGAGGGGACCTCCAGCATTCATGGCTGGAAAAGTTCTTCCACATCTAGGAAAGCAGGTGTTTGAGATTCCCTTTCCCACTTCCTGAATATTAAAGGTGACTATACTGGGATCTGAGGAGTTAAAGTCATTGCCCGAGATCCCACTGGCCCTTTTGCTATCCCACCTTCTTTTCAGGAATGCTCTTGTCTCTCCCCAAGAGTACACAGCATGTCCCCTGCACTGAAGTGAGTTGGAGAGTGTGGGCATTCTTTGTAGGTTTTTTTTTTTTTTTTTTGGCCGGGGCTGGGTTTGAACCCACCACCTCCGGCATATGGGGCCGGGGCCTTACTCCTTTGAGCCATAGGTGCCGCCCAGTGCAGGCATTCTTTACACTCCTCCTCAGTGCCGGGCACTCTATGCACATGGTCTTGCAACTCTGAGAAGTAGATACTTTCATTTCCATCTTTGGTTCAAGAAATTGAACCAGGGCAGGGCCTGTGGCTCAGTGAGTAGGGCGCCAGCCCCATATATACTGAGGCCCAGCAAGGTGTGCTGGGAAGTCGGGGGTGAGAAGATGAGGGGCTGGGGACAGCAGTTATGAGCCTGATAACTTCAGACTCCATCTGCTTGCCAAGTGGAGCCCAAGCTGCCCTTAGCTCAGGGGTTGATCACGTTTCAGGGCTCATAGAGGATTAACATTGGGGGGATACTGTCTGCAAATTTTGTGCTAGAAATACCATGGGGGTGGGTGGAGAAAGGAGAATCACACGCCTGGGAGGTCAAAAGTCCCAAATTCCAGTCCCCCACTTCCCAGATGGGCTGTGCTCGCTTAGTGAAGGCACGCCTCCCCTGGCCTCAGTTTCCCATCCGTGAGCCTCCAGGCGCCCGCGGGAGAGCGAGGCGGAGGCGGGGTTCCCGGGAGGTGGAGCGCGGCCGGCCGCCCCGGGAGTTCCGGAGGGCGCTGCGGGCTCGGTCGCCCCCTGCCGGCCAAGAGGCGCCGCGCCGCGCCGCGCCCAAAGCGGGCCAGGGAAGGGGGTCGGCCGCCGCCGGTGCCCGGCCACGATGGGGGCAGGATTATGTCTCTGAGAAGAAAGGAAATGAGTCGTCCTTCCCCGGGGATGGGAGGGCAGCCTGGGATACTGCGGAGACGCGGTCACAGGAACTCAGGACAATGGCGGGAAGCGAGAGGAATGTGGGCGTGGCTGCAGCAGCGCCGCCCCTGATTGCAGACCCCACCGAGGGAGGGACTCTCCGAGTGCCCGGGCGCTCACGGCCGCCGATGATCGGCTGGACGGAGGCCGGAACCCCGGGGTGGGGAGAAGGATGGAGGCGGAGCCAAGTCGGGGGCGCTCTCGCCTGGAGAATAGCCCAGGTCATCTCCCCAGCACCCAGTGATCTTTCCAGAACTTAGCCAGACCCCTCGGAGGCTCCCCATTGCTCCGAGCACGGTACTCAAACTGGAATCTCGGAATCATCCCAGGGACGTGTTAAAACCCAGATCCCCGGACCCACCCCAAGCAGGCCCGAACCGGAGCTCCATGAGTTTGCATTTTTAAGAAACTCCCAGTAGGGGACGCTGAGGCAGGGGTGCTCGGTGCTCTGCGCAGCCCCGCCTTTGAATGAAGTCCGGCTGGCTGCTCTGTTACATGGTCCCTCCTCTGCACCCTTCCCGCTCGCCACCACCTCCACACATCCAGCAGGACTCTGTCGCCTGCGTTTTCCTGGTTCTCACCTCTGTGTTTGCACAGGCTGTGCTGTTTCCTTGGACTGAAACACCTTCCCCTCGCTCCTCTGCCGCCCAAACTGACTTCCACCTGCCCTTTAAAGGCATAATCACCAGCGAAAAGGCAATCCACGAAAAGGGAGACAGTCTTGCAAATCATAAATCTGAAAAGGACTTCATGTTCAGGCAGAATAAATAAAGAACTATAACTAGACAACAAAACCTCCATCCCAAAATGGCAAAGACTGGAATAGACATTTCTCCAAAGAAAATGCAAATGGCCAATATGCGGGTAGAAAGATATTCACCACCATTAATCCTTAGGGAAATGTAAATCAAACCCGCGAGGAGCCCCCAACTCTCCTTTCCCTCGGAAGATGTCGCCTGCCTTCAGATCAACTTGAACCCACTCAAGGGGCCGCTGGGCATCATCGAGGTCCTCAAGGGGATCGCTTCCCTCTTTGCTTTGCCACCTGTGGACGTTTTAAGGGCATAGAAATTTAAATAAACGGTGCTCCTACAGTTATCGACGATAAAACCATTACAGCTACTTTGGGTTTTCCTTTCAGGTTAAACCAGGCATCATTCCGTCACCTCCAGGTGTAAATGTGTGTGCTGTAAATTGGAAAAGTCAAGTCCTCCTTAACATGAGTAATCTCCTGTTCATTTCTGTGTTACATTTGCAGTTTTTGTTTTTCTGTATTTACGCTACCCTTCTGTTTTATGTTGATTATACAAACCCACATCAGGACAGCTGTAACCTCCCTATGACTGCTCTCTTGTTAATCTCCTGGCCACTTTTTTGTGGCTGCCTCAGCCTGGGCTAAAGTTCTCACAGATAGAGAAATAGAGCTACTGGTCCAATATTGTTCAGGAACTTCTGCCTTGGGGACTAGTGTTGACGGAAAAAGAAAAAAGCTGGCTCAGCGCCTATAGCTCAACCGGCTAAGGCGCCAGCCTCGTACACCTAAGGTGACAGGTTCAAATCCCCAGCCCGGACCCACCAACCAACAATGACGGCTGCAACCAAAAAATAGCCCGGCGTTGTGGCGGGCGCCTGTGGTCCCAGCTACTTGGGAGGTGGAGGCAAGAGACTCTCTTGAGCCCAGGAGTTGGAGGTTGCTGTGAGCTGTAATGCCACGGCACTCTACCCAGGGGGACAACCTGAGGCTCTGTCTCAAAAAAAAAGAAAAAAGCCATAATTATACATAACATAATTATATGTAGCATAATTTTATTTTATTTATTTATTTTTTGAGACAGAGTCTCACGATGTTGCCCTCGGTAAAGTGCTATGGTGTCACAGCTCACAGCAACCTCAAATTCTTGGGCTTAAGCCTCAGCCTCCCAAATAACTAGGACTACAAATGCCTGCCACAAAGCCCGGCTTTTTTTTTGTTGTAGTTGTTATTGTTTTGGCAGGCCCCGGCTGGGTTTGAACCCACTAGCCCAGGTGTATTGTGGCAAGCACCCAGCCTCTGAGCGAGCTACAGGTGCTGAACCATATGTTTAGTTTTTTAAAGTATATATCTGGAATCTATCTCTGTGCACAATGTGAGGAAGGAATCTAATTTTACATTTTGCATATGTTATCCAGTTGTTCTGGTATCATGTACTTTTGGTCTCTTCTTTTCAGGCTGATTTATAGTAAAACCACCTGTGCCGTGGGCCAAGTTCCCATCAATATGTGTGGCCCATCTTGGGATCCCTCACTTGGTCCTGTGGTCTCCTTGTCTAGCTTTGCTAATCATAAATCTTTTTGCATGGCAGAACAAACCCCCTCCCACTTTATTTCCTGCCTTATTCTTTGGTGGCGTCCTGAGTATCCCTGGCCCTTTAGCCTTCTACTTTTTAATATAATTAATATAATGTCCATTCCCATAGAAAAACTGGCTGGATTTTAATTAGCATTATTTGTAGGCTATGATTTCCCTGTAGTAGAAAGGTATGATAATTTTGTTTTTCTCAAAAGAGAGAGGGCAGTGACACCTGAATTATTCTGAGGTTACTTTTCAGCAACCTCCAAAGTCTAGAAAACGAGAGAAAATAGGAAGAGGCCCAGACAGCCTCTGAGAAGCTTGAGAGGTCCCATAAGCCTAAATGCTAAAGCACATCTACTTTTGTTACAAATAGTCCTCTCTGGCCTCCCTTGGAATCTTCTTACTTTTACTTTAGTCATTATTGTAAGAAACTTGGGGATCTGGTTTCCTAGGCTACAGCAGATCAAAAGCTACAACTTAGAAGAAGAGATGCAGGGAGAAAAGCATTCTGATAACTGAAGTCTGACAAAGAAACGGCCAAATTATCAGGAATGACTACAGGAATGTGAGAGGGCAGCAGAGTGGGGCCACACACTTCTCGGACCTGGGAGGCCCCACTGTGCATGTGATAGGCAGTAGGCCACCCTGCTCCATCCATCCCTCGTTCAGAGACCCCCTTCGCCTCACAGCTTCCTTGCTGCTTTGGCTTTGGCCATTCTGGTCAGAGATGAGAAGGGAAGTGAAAAAGTTCAAGTCCAAGATCTTCTCTCAAGCAAGATGAGAAACACACCTACCACCTGCAGCCCTAGCCCTTTGGTGAGACCTTGGCCCTGTGGCCCCAACTGCATAGGGCATGAGCAACATATTCCTTTGCTGGACAAGCAGGTCATGTAAGGCTTTGTAGACGATCATAAAAATTTTGGATTTTACTCTGAGAGAGATGAGGAGCCATTGGAGGGGCTCAAGCCCAGCAGGGACCCGATCTGATTTGTAAGTGATCCCACCAGCAGCTGTGTTGAGAAGACTGAGGGGGTGGAGGTGGGGACAGAGGTAAAAGCAGGGACCTGCTTGGATGACCTGCTCTATGAAGCTCTCCTGGCCTTGTCCCCACACCCCACCCCACCCCCACATGAAGCTGGCCTCTTCCTCCTTTGTTCCCCAGGCTTCCATAACATTTCTCCCACTTTAAGCACCTACTGTTTTCTTGTCTGTCTTCCTCCAGGTTGATGTATCCATAACACTGAGCCCAGAACAGGTGCTTGGTAAAGTATATTTCCAATATATGAGATGCAATAGACATAATAGCTGGAGTCTGGTATGTTGGTCAGGGGTCTTTAATTGTAAGCAACAGAAACGCTGGTAGTCTTAAAGAAAAAATAAGGTCAGGCACGGTAGCTCACACTTGTAACCCTAGCTCAGGAGGCCAAGATGGATGGATTGCTTGAGCTCAGGGGTTCAAGACAAGCCTGAACAACAATGAGACCCTATCTCTACTAAAAATTGAAAAAATTAGCTGGACGTTGTGGTGGGTACCTGTAGTCCCAGCTATTTGGGAAGTTGAGGCAAGAGGATTGCTTGAGCCCAAGAGTTTGAGGCTGCTATAAGCTATGATGATGCCACAGCACTCAACCCATGGCGACAGAGTGAGACCCTGTCTTGAAAAAAAATATATGGCTCAGTGCCTGTGGCTCAAGTGGCTAAAGGGCTAGCCACATACACCTGAGCTGGCAGGTTTGAATCCAACCCGGCCTGCCAAACAACAATGACAGCTGCAACCAAAAATAGCTGGGTGTTGTGGTGGGTGCCTGTAGTCCTAGCTACTTGGGAGGCGGAGACAGAAGAATCACTTGAGCCCAGGAGTTGGAGGTTGCTATGAGCTGTGATGCTGCGGCACTCTACCCGGGGTGACAGCTTGAGGCTCTGTCTCAAAAAAAAAAAAACAGGAAGGAAGAAAGAAAGAAAGAAAGAAAAAAGTAAAATAATGGCCAGGCATGGTGGTTCACACCTGTAACTCGCACTCTGAAAGGTCCAGGCGGATGGCTTGCTTGAGCTCAGGAGTTCGAGGCCAACCTGAGCAAGAGCAGGACCTCGTCTCTATTTGAAATAGAAAAACTAGCTGGGCATCATGGCAGATGCCTGTAGTCCCAGCTACTCGGGAGGCTGAGGCAAGAGGATCACTTGGACCCAGGAATTTGAGTTTGAGATTGCTGTGAGCTGTGACACCACAGCACTCTACCCAGTGTAACAGAGTGAGATTCTGTCTCAAAAAATAAAGTAATAAATAACTAAAATAAAATAATACAATACAATTAGGGAAATGCCCAGAACCTACAGGAAAAGCTGAAGAACCAGGTCAGGACAAAGTACAGGAAGCAGCAGAGAAGTTCTCGGCAGTCAGCTCGTACTGCTGAGACACAGAAGCTGCTGCCTCCCCCTGGTTTCTAAATCCTGGGACGGGGTCTGACTCGAAGGACGTAGGCCTGGTGTCCAGGGCAGGGAGTGAAAGGGCAGGACTGGGAGGGCAAGGAAAACCTTCAGAGACCCCCGTGGCTTCCATGATGGAGGACAAGGTTCCCTGATTTATTGTCTAAGGCTATGCTTTCTGGAGGCAGGTGGTGGGGAAGGAAAGCAGGGAACTGCCAGGAGAAAGGAATATTGCTGGCCAAGCACCAGCAAATTCACTACAACTTCCCAGGGCTGGAAAAGCACAAAGGCATGAACTGGAAACTGGAAAGGACATGCATCTTCCTTGTCATTGCCCAGTGCACTGTGCTCAGTAGATGCTCATCTGATGCTCAACAACTGAGTCAATGGCTGGAAGGATGACCTACGAAAGCCCAAGAGCTGTTATCATCTCTTGACACATTAATTTGATGAGCCAAAAGGGGATGAAATGGCAGCAGCCTCAAAGAAGAGTAGATTGCCCAAAAAAAAAAAAAAAAATTATCTTGGGGACAAATTGTAGTGCTGTTCCCAAAGGGCCCATTAATCTAGCCATGGGAAGGATTAACACTTATTTAAAGAAACTGGCCCCACACAGCCCTGGATGATGGTGTTGGCTGCAGTGGAGGGGCTGGGCAGCAGAAGGCAGGCCAGCCTCCAAACCCTCTTGGGGGACCATGGACTAGCACTGACATGGCATCCGGGAGCAGGGCCCAGCAGTCTCTGGGGAAAAGCCAAGCCGGAAGTTTTGAGTCACATGGCAAGAAGCCAGTAGCTTCCAAGGAAAGCCACTGGGCATGGCACCAAAACATGTCACAATTCAGGCATGGGTGGTTGGCCAAAGAACCCACTTAGAGGTCATATAGCCCAGAGGTTTCCAGATGTGCTCCTGGGGCCTAGGACTTCACAGAAGTGTGCCAGCACAGCCCGAGGTGAGGATGAGGAGGCAGCGCCCTGAGATCCCCCTTATCCCAGTCACCTTCGATAGACCAGCAACACACTTTGAATAAAGAGGTCTGTGGGCTTGGCGCCTGTGGCTCATACACCAAAGGTGGTGAGTTCGAATCCAGCCCAGGCCCGCCAAAACAACAATGACGGCTGCAACCAAAAAATAGCCAGGCATTGTGGCGGGCGCCTGTGGTCCCAGTTACTTGGGAGGCAGAGACAGGAGACTCGCTTGAGCCCAGGAGTTGGAGGTTGCTGTGAGCTGTGATGCCACTGCACTCTACTCAGGGGGACAGCTTGAGGCGCTGTCTCAAAAAAAAAGGTCTATGCACCCAAACAAACAACAGCAAAAACCAACAAACCAGTTATGGGATCTCACTCATGAACCTGGTGCACACCCAATTTACAAAACGTTTTCAGGAACATATGTGAGAAGGGCATTTACTAGTTAAGTGACCTCATAAAGCCTTAGTTTCCCCACCTATAAAATGGAGATGACAACAGAAGATTGCGGCGAGATTAAATGGGAAAATGTTCGTGTCTCGAGATTATTATGAGACACCCATCGACGTCCATTTTTCTCCCTGTACTTTCCCACATCCAAGCAGTTTTGAGTGAAGGGGCAGAGTGAGGGTCGAGATGGAGAAGCAGCCTGAAACCCCTCTGTAAAAGCCTAGGCCCTCAGGGACCAGAGTGGGTTTCCAGAGGTGAGAAAAAGGGAGAAGAAAATGCATGCACCTGTCCCAGGCACCTTGGTCAGAGTGGCAGGGAGATGAGCCCTCCTCCTCCAGAACCAGCAGTGTCCCCTGCCCAGAGAGGAATGACAGAAGACAAGAGAGCAAGAGTTCCAGAAGGGCCCTGGGACAGCTCTCAGGGAGGGAGTGGGAGCGTGTGGGAGGGGACTTTGCTTGTGTTGAAGTAAACAGGAAAACATCAGCCCCCAAAGGGGCCTGTGGGTGCGCCAGGTCAGCCCCACAGTGACTTGAGGATGGCTTTCTGAAGATCAAAGCCCCATCTAGGTCCTACCATGCAGCTTTGCACAAAGACCTAAAATCTGGGACATAAATCCTGGAAGAAGTTATATATTTTTCTCCACCAGCCTGATGGACAAGGGATTCGAAATCAGAAATGAGGCACAGTGGCTCACGCCTCCTATCCCAGCACTCCAGGAGGCCGAGGCGGGTGGATTGCCTGAGCTCAGGAGTTCCAGACCAGCCTGGAGATCCCAGATACTTGGGAGGCTGAGGCAAGAGGATTGCTTGAGCCCAAGAGTTTGAGCTAATCAGCAGCAATTCTCAACCTGTGGGTCGAGACCCACAGGAACTGTTCTAAAGTGCCATGGCATTAGGAAGGTTGAGAACCACTGAGCTAATGACACCACAGCATTCTACCCAGGGTGACAGAGTGAGACAGAGTTTAAAAAGTTAAAAAAAGGCCGGGTACGGTGGCTCATGCCTGTAATCCCAGCACTCTGGGAGGCCAAGATGGGTTGCCTAAGCTCACAGGTTAAAGACCAGCCTGAGCCAGAGTGAGACCTCATCTCTAAAAATAGCCAGGCATTGTGGCAGGCACCTGTAGTAGCTACTCCGGAGGCTGAGGCAAGAGGATTGCTTGAGCCCAAGAGTTTGAGCTAATGACACCACAGCATTCTACCCAGGGAGACAGAGGGAGACTCTGTCTCAAAAAGTTAAAAAAAAAATTTGTTTAAAAAGAAAGAAACGAAGCATAGTGACAGAAGACCAAGAAAGCCATACTCCTGGCCCACATGTCTCTGAGGCTGAGCCAGGCCAGGAGCTGCGTGCCCCCACTCAGGCCTCCCCACTCAGGCCTCCCCACTCTCCTCTGCGCCTCTTCCCTCACATGGCCTGCTCCCCAGGCTCTTGTGTCTGCAGTTGCATCTCCACTTTGGCTTCCTCTGGAGCGGTAGAGCCATGTTTGAGGACCCCTGCAAAACATTGTGGGGCTGTTAGCTTCTTCTTTGGGACTAATTGGATCCTTGGAGGGGCTGGGGAGAGGGTGCTGGGGGAGAAGAACAGGGTAGGCTGAACTTGAGGGTCCAGCACTCCCCGGGAGATGTGACCTGATCGGGGACTTGGCAAGACAGCTGCAGATAGTTACAGAGAGGAGGGGCTGGCTGAAGAGAAAGGCCGCATTCACACATGGAAATGCCTGGAAAGTTTTTCCAGGCACCTTATTCTTCTCTGGGGTGATTTTCAAAGCCCGCATAGCCTGGAGCCTACAGTTCTGGGGGTGACTCATTCGGCAGATAGACAGATGCTTCCTCTCTGCAGTGTGTGAGCAGATGCATGAATGTGAGAATGTGTGGGAGTGTGTGCATGTCGGAATGATGTGTGTGCACGTCGGAATGATGTGTGTGCACCTGTGTGCGTCTGTGTGTGTGTGTATGTGTGTCCATTCCAGGGCAGGGGCTCTTCCAAGATCCTTAGAGCCTGTATAGCATTTCCCTAAATCCCACCACACTTGTTGAGGGATGTTGAAACCCCAGCCCAAGGGACATTACTCTCTGAGATCACACCATTCTCCAGAGACGAAGGGGGAAGAGCCTGAGTCTGAAATGGTCTCCTGTGCACCCAAACCCTTGGCCGCTCTTACTTGGTAAGGGTCTCTCTCTCTAACAGCAGCTTGATGAAGACAGAGTAGTCATCATGCCCAACACTGGTCCCACAAAGATAGAAAAGCCATGGGGGACCCCAGATCCCAGCTGTGTAGTTGCAAAGTGAAGAAGACGCCATCCTAGGATCCACGCTGGTTTGCACATGCTCAGGAGGGGCAGCGCTGGACATGCAAGACAGAGGGAATGGGATCCTGCTGTCCCCCTCCTTAGACCTTAAGAGGAAGCCCAGCAGGGGATAGGCTGCCTCTAGGTTCCGTTAGTTCCCTTGGATACATTTGGGCCGTCACAGGCCTGAGCTTGTCTCCGGGTCTTGAATGCTCCTGGACTAAGGCAGTTCATTGTTCCCTTAGCATTTAGGGAGGTTCCCCCCGTTCCTCCTTAGTACTGTGTGTGTTTTCCTTATTCTCCACCTGAGCATCAAATAGACAATCTCCAGACCCCAGCATCCAGGCATAAACTGCAGCTTCTCATGGCTTGCCATTAGTATTTGCTACATGATGAGAAGGTTGTTTTCATACTCCTTGTAAATGTTTTCAGGGCTTTTAAAGATTTTCTTTGCTTTATTTATTTCTTTTTGTTTTGTTTTGTTTTGAGACAGAGTCTCACTATGTCACTCTCAGTAGAGTGCTGTGGCATCACAGCTCACAGCAACCTCCAACTCTTGGGCTTAAGCGATTCTCTTGCCTCAGCCTCCCAAGTAGCTGAGACTACAGG
>CAUYTI010036101.1:0-24781 GCA_963575145.1 Galago senegalensis | reverse complement strand
AAGATTGAACATCTTTATAGCTTTTAAATTATGTTGTCAATATTATCATTATTCCTTTTAACATTTGTCCATCTGAGAGTCAAAATAGGTATCACACTCTAATGCTCAATTTAAAAGTTCTTCATGAGGAAGATCTTTTTTCCATGGAGTATCTGGCCATAAGTGTTCCTTCTTTGTGAGTTGCCTTCCATTTTTCTTTTTTTTTTTTGAGACAGAGCCTCAAGCTATCCCCCCTGGGTAGAGTGCCGTGGCATTACAGCTCACAGCAACCTCCAACTCCTGGGCTCAAGCGAGTCTCCTGCCTCCGCCTCCCAAGTAGCTGGGACCACAGGCGCCCACCACAACGCCCAGCTATTTTTTGGTTGCAGCCGTCATTGTTGTTTGGTGGGCCCGGGCTGGGGATTCAAACCCGCCACCTTAGGTGTACGTGGCTGGCGCCCTAGCTGGTTGAGCTATAGGCGCCGAGCCCAGGCATTCTTATCATAAGCTGGATGCTGTGTTTCTGCATTTTCACACTCTTCCCTTCACCTGTAAGCAACTCTGAGTTTTATTATCTGTCATTCATGGATGGATAAGCTGAGACCTAGGGGTAAAACTGCTCATCAAAGGCACCATAGGTGGGAAGAGGCTGAGCCGAGATTTTGGCCAAAGGTCATCTGATTTATGGCAGTGCTTTTTCCTGTAGAACAGGCAGGTTTGATGCAAAATGCAGTCCCAATGTTGGGACTGTGGATATTATTTGTGACCTTGCAGCTCACTCCAGTGTTGCAGTGAGCCAGGAATGGAATGTGAGGGAGGAAAAGCTTGGCTGCCTGCTCCTTGAATGTATGTGCTAGCTCAGGGGTTCCAGGGGTGGAGACTATCCCAACCTGCGAAGAGGCCCCTATGTATGTACTTTCCTAGGTATAAATAGACAGAAATTCTAGTTCATGAGTGTTTTGACCATGGTTTTCAAAAAAATTCTATATTTATCTATTTGGCTCCCATTAATCATAGGGCCAAACTAATGGCCAGAACTGTTTACATCTCCCCTGTGATGGAGGGTCCATAACCCCAACCACCTCCTCTGTCTGACTCTCATACATGCACCTGATATTTCTCCTGCTCTAAATCACCCAAGGCCAGACACCAAACAACTAGAGACCACCCCAATACCCCAGAGCCCACTGACATTTAAACTAGCCAATCCTAAATTGTTCCCCTGGCCCTGCCTTTTCTTTCCTGAGGGGAACATGATAAAGGCTGTGGCCTATACTTTTCCACATTCTTGTTTTTTTTTTTTTAAATTTTGCTTTCAATCTTCTTAGTTTGAAGTTTTTGTTTTTTTATTTCATTTTGCTTTCTTTCTTTTTTATGGAGACAGAGTCTCACTTTGTGGCCCTCAGTAGAGTACTGTGGAGTCATAGCTCACAGCAACCTCCAACTCTTCAGTTTAAGTGATTCTCTAGCCTCAGCCTCCCAAGTAGCTGGGACTACAGGCACCTGGCAGAACGCTCGGCTATTTTTTGGTAGAGATGGAGGTCTCACTCTGGCTCATGCTGGTCTCGAACCTCTGAGCTCAGGGCAATCCACTTGCCTTGGCCTCCCAGGGTGTTAGGATTACACCCATGAGCCACCACAGCCCGCCACTTTTCCACATCCTTTTCTGCCTTCTGGACAATGTTGGCACTCTCTCATGTGGCCCTACCTGGTGTGACATGCCCTCTCCTCTTGGGAAATGGAAGCAACAAAAACTCATCTTTCAATGTCATTGTCCTTTCTGTGCTGTTCCTTAGCCTTTATCGTCTGTCCTCCACAGAGCCACATGTTGAAACCTAACCCCCTTGTGATGGTATTAGAAAGTACTGGGAGATGGCGAGGTCCTAGAGGTGGAGCCCTTGTGAATAGGGTTAGTTCCCTTATAAAAGAGATTCTAGAGTGACCCCTCGTCTCTTTACCATGTGAGGTCATAGCAATATGAACCAGAAAGTGGGTCTATAACAGACCTGAATATCCTGAGTCCTTCATCTTGGTCTTCCCAGCCTCCACAACAGTGCAAAATAAATACTTGTTTAAACTATCCAGTAGCTGGGTTTTTTTTTTTTTTTCAATTTTTGGCTAGGGCTGGGTTTGAACCTGTCATCTCCAGCATATGGGGCCAGGACCCTACTCCCTGAGGCACAGGCGTCACCCAGCTGCTGGTATTTTTGTTAGCAGCCTAAACAGACTAAGATACTTGTAAAACTTAAAATCTCAGAGGAACAATCATTGATAGAACGAGTCAAGAGCGTCACCTATCACACAGGCTTTCAGAATTGCCAAAGAAGCAAGAGCAAGCTATTATGCATTGAGTATTCAGTATAAGGACATCACCTAGCAACTCTGATAGGTAGGTATTATTCAACCCAGTCTTGGGTTACCCCTCACCCGAAGCCCAGAGCCCTCAGATAGAACAAAGCAAGAGATGCCTACCTTTCGGGTGGAATGTTATCCGTGTTACTGCTGTGGCGTCTCTGCATTTTCCTTAACACCTGAAACCCAACACATGGGTGAGCCAGAGTCGCCCGACACTCCCATTGCCTGTCAGATTACCAAGGTAACTGTAAACAAATAGTCCTCTTATGTCTCTAGCACTCTCTGACATTTTTCAATCCACGTTTTAAATCTTTTATGCCATTCAATCCAGAATTCAACATTCAATCCCATTAGGACAGCGTTATCAACCCATTTCTCAGATGAGAAAGGTGAGACCCAGATGTGGAAGAAGTACTCATGTAAGAGGAGAAAACAATGCACTATTGGATGAAGTGCAGTGAGCAGCAGACTGCAGTTAGGAGGCATGGATTCTACATTGATAACTGCCCCCTAACTTGATGTGTGATCCTAGATAAATCAGTAACCCCTCTATGGTTTCAGATCCCACATGTGTTACATGGGAAGGGGTGGAATGGTCAAACCCAAAGCTCCCTTTCAGGCCTCACATTGAATAAAGTGGTGATACAGATGTGAATTCTCTCAGAGATATGTCACCTGATTCGCTGTGAAGAGCCACATGGACTTCAGAACTCCATGTTGATAACACCTGAGGTGAGCATTCAGGCCCCTGATGTGGTTATGACCGCTGGATCTCAGAAAGAGCAGGCCTCTCCCTCTCCTTCCTCTCCAGAGGGAAGCACAGGTGAGGGCAGCTTACTAGAGATTCCAAACCTGGATGGAGCAGAACACTTGGGTAAATAATCCATGATGCTTTGCATCTGATAGTAAATTTTAGGACATCATTGGAAGCTATAAGCAATTATTCCATCTGTTCAATATTTCTGAGTAGCCTCTCATTGATCCCTCTTTCGGATTCTTAATGTATTCTGTCCTATTGTTGAACTGAGTCTTGAGTGGGGAATGCAAAAAATATGTTTTAGACCCTCCAGTGGCTTGCCATTGCAATCAGAATGAGACCTAAGCTCTGTCCACGGCCTTCAGTTTGCCCCAGTGTAGCCTCACCTGTTTTCCAACCACCACCTGCACAGGCATTTCTACTCCTGTCTAACATGTTAGCTTGTCCCTGCCTTAGGGCCTGTGTACTTTCTGTTCCATCTTCCTGGCATGCTTTTTCCTCTGAAGGTTGCATGGCTAGTTCCCTCAGGTCAACTGTCACTCCCAGAGGCCTTCTCTTCCAATTTTCCCAACCCCACCCCCTACCAAATATCACCTGTTCCATAATCTTCATAGCAATTACTTACTTACATGTTTATTTATTATGATGTCTCCTATTGGAATGTAAATGTCATGAGGGCAGTGATCCTGTCTACCTGATTTGCCCCTCTATCACAGTACTGTGTGGCACAGAGTAGCACTTAGCAAGCATTTTTTCAATAAGTACATCAATGGGTCTCCCAGTTACCTTTTCCTGGATCCCTTGTCCACCTCACACCCTGGGGAAGAACTAAGGACCAGATACTTTCCATGAATAGATTTAGCCTCCACTAATATTTTCTTGTCTCAGAACCAAAGATGGGACCTGACTCTTAGTTCAGGGCACCATAACTGGCTGTTGAGTAACTTCCTAATCCAGACCAGGCTTGGTGAGGGGACAGCCCTGGTGCCATTTGGGCCACTGATTAGAAAAACAACTCATCAGTTAAGTCTCCCTTCTCTTTTGAAAAATTAGCTAAGAAATAGGTCAGCAGCCCCACCTATATGAAAAAAAAGGCTCTTAAACATTGTTCAAGACCTTGCAATCTCAGCTTAATACCCTCCTCCAACACCCTCCATCACTTGCAAAGTATTCCAAAGTCTCAAACCACAAATTTGATACAGCATCAAATAGTCAAAGAATTTTACTACTTTCGGATGCTTGCTTTCGAAGGGGCGTCATGTTCTCCGTTGGAAGCAGGCCATACATAATTATTCCAATATCAAATTCTGGAAAAAATTGTTGCACGCGGGATGCATTGGAATGAATGAATGAAACACCTTTTAATCCCGTGCGCCGTACATCGCTCTAAATCCCAGTGACTACACCGAGACTTTCCGAGGCTTGCGCTGTTTTAAGTTGCGCCTCCCGGCCGTTGCATGACTGCACCGATATGCACGCAACGGAGCATCTCCTGCATCACTTGGATTGGATGCAGGCAGGTGCACTGCGGACATAATGTCTCCAGAGCTTTTCATTCCCGTAACCGACACAATGCAAAACGCTGTAGGACTGCAAGGTCAGGAGACTACACAAACTATTCTGGGAGGAAAAAAAAAATAATCGCAATCTCTTTTTTTTACCTGCCCAGACAATTCAGCAATCACAGCCATATCAGTCACGTCCAGTTGAGCCAATCCCACTCTCAGCCCGGGCAGCACGTGACTTCCTTTGCTTCCGGCCTTTACTCGGGTAGGCGCTGATTGTTGCCAGGCCGGGCGCTAGGACCTGGGTACTACTACTCCCGCCCACTCACAGGAATGCCTGCCCCTTTCTTGGGCTTCAGCCAATAGTAGGCCGCTGCTCCGCCGGGACCAATGGCGAGGAGATATTGCGGGGCCAATCGGTGACGCACGAACAGAGCGGAGGTGGGCCTCGGGGTGGAGTCACGTAATACGGCGTGCGCCGGTGCGGCTGGCTGCCGGGAGCTGACCGGGCCGAGGGGCTAGCGGCCGCCGGGACGAATGAGGCTACCGGGCGCATAGGGGCCATGCCGCCCGGGCCCCGGGCCTGCCGCTTTCCGCACCCCGGCCGCCGCGTCCCACGTCCGCGCCGGGATGGTGAACCTGGCGGCCATGGTGTGGCGCCGGCTTCTGCGGAAGAGGTGGGTGCTCGCTCTGGTCTTCGGGCTCTCGCTAGTCTACTTCCTCGGCAGCACCTTCAAACAGGTCAGTGGCCGCTCGCCTACCCCTTTTCCCCCCTCTCTCCCTGTTGTCTCCGGCCACCTGGCTTCCACAGCGCTGCCGCCTGTGCGTCCGAGGCTTGAGAGAGGTGGACATTCCTGTCCGGGTCTCGAGACGGGTCAGGGACCTGCCGGTGTCGATGGTCCCTGGAGCGGGAAAGTGTTGCTGGGCCAGGATAGAGCTGGGACCCCAACCTTGTGGTGCGTGCCCTTCACCTGTGGTTATTGCCTTTATTACTATTACTGCCTACGTGCTTTTCACCTGCTAGGTCCGGTGCTAAAAAGGGGCGTGGAGTTTCTCACTTCATCCTGGCAGCTGTCCTGGGAGGGAAGTGGGTGTTCCTGTATTGCAGCCGGGGAACCCAAGATTCGAAGAGGTAGACACAGCTCAGACAGAAAAGTGGCCAGGATGCGAAGCCAGCGCTGGCGTGGCTGCCTTTCGTTTAATTTGGCGTTTCTGTGGTCCTCAGTGATTCAATAGGACACTCAGGGTGCACTTTCTGGTCATTACTTGGTTAGGTGGAATTTTTTTATACCCCACCTCTCCCATCGTTTTTCTTCCATGTGAGGATTTTGGGGGAGAAATGGCAGGGAGTTTCAGTGGGAAATACTACCCAAATCATTAATGAGTTTGTTTAGAAGTCCAGCCAGGGGCTCAGTGCCTGTGGCTCACGTGGCTAAGGCTCCAGCCACATACACCTGAGCTGGCGGGTTCGAATCCAGCCCGGGCCCGCCAAACAACAATGACGGCTGCAACCAAAAAATACCCAGGCATTGTGGCGGATGCCTGTGGTCCCAGCTACTTGGGAAGCAGAGGCAGGAGACTCGCTTGAGCCCAGGAGTTGGAGGTTGCTGTGAGCTATGATGCTAGGGCACTCTACCCAGGGGGACAGCTTGAGGCTCTGTCTCAAAAAAAAAAAAAAAAAAGTCTAGCCAGGGCGCTTGAGTTTTTTGAAAGGGTAAGCCTACCCCAGAGTGGACCTGGATTGTTCTGGGTAATGCTATTCTGATCGAGTTATTAGAAGCTTCTTTAAGCACAAGAGTCAAGTTTGTAAATATATAAATGAATAGAACATGACTAAAATGATACAATTACTTTAGTAGTAGTCTTTCCTTCCTATGAAAAAGGAGAATAGGGAATTGTATCCTACCTTCCACCTTAGGCAAACAGAGGCCAGTGTCCTAAGGCTCTTTCATTTGCTAGGATGAGTGGGTAATCATGTGAACTAGCTGACGTCCACAAGTTGGGTGTTTAGGCACATCACAGACACTTTCTCATGGTCAAATGTTGTCTGTCCCTTCTATGCCTGGTGGACCCCTGAGTTGTGTTGTGCATCTGTATTTGGTTTTCTGTCTTCTTCTGTACCTGACTCAGTGATTTCTGGGGCCACTATTTAAATGCCAGCTGTATACTGTTGACACCCCTGTCTAGGTCCACTCAGAGCTCCCCCAAATTCATTTATTGCCTATTTGATGTGTTTTTTTCCCCAGTTTTTTTTTATTGTGGCAGAATACTCAGAACATAAAATTTATTATCTTAAACATTTTTTTTTTTTTCAGTTTTGGCCAAGGCTGGGCTTGAACCTGCCACCCCAGTATATGGGGCTGGTGCCCTACTCCTTGAGCCACAGGCGCTGCCCTATCTTAAACATGTTTAAAGTACGCGGTGAGGTGGTGTTAAATACTTTCATAACAATATGAATCACTTTCATCCATGTCCATGATTCTTCATCTTGTAAAAATTGAAAGTTTATACTTAATGTTTGATAAGTGTAATCACTCCTCTTTCCTCCTTTTCCCTACCCCTAGCGATCACCATTCTACTTGACATTAGTTGTGTTTGTACTTGGCCAAAACAATTCCTGATGTTCGTCTGCCCATACTTGTTCCTCTTCCATTCTTCCCAAGCTGACTAAGTGGAATTACTGTTCACCAGCTATTTCAGACCACAGATACTTCATTCTCTTCTTTCTCTTTCTCCTTGCATCCAATACATTGGCTCTGTCTCCACAGTGTATCTGGAATCCATTCACTATTCAGCTCTTCTAATTGTTAACTGCTGCTATCCTAGGCCAGGCCACTGGCTTTTTTTGTTTGAACTACTGCAATAGCCCAGCAACAGCCCTCTGCTTCCTTTCTTGTCTTTTTATTTATTTGTTTTTGGACAGGTTATAGCTCTGTCTCCCAGGCTAGAGTAGAGTGCAGTGGAGTCATAGCTCATTACAACCTTAAACTCCTGAACTTGAGTGATCTTCCTGCTTCAGCCTTCCAAGTAGCTGGGACTACAGGTGCATGCCACCATTCCCAGCTATAGAAAAATTTTTCTGTTTTTTTTTTTTTTGGCCGGGGCCGGGTTTGAACCTGCCATCTCTGGTATATGGGGCTGGTGCCCTAGTCCTTTGAGCCACAGGTGCCGCCCAATTTTTCTCTTTTTTGAAGAGATGAGTGTTGATCCTGTAATCCTCCTGCCTCATCCTCCCAATGTGCTAGGATTATAGGCTTCAGCCACTGTACCCAGCCTCTTTCTTAATTCTGTATTTGGCAATAGGAATGATCATCTTAAAAAAGAAGGGATCGTGGTATTCCCTCATGTATGATTCTTAGATAAAACTCCAAATTCTGTTCCAGGATTTCCACATGGTTGAGTCTTTTTGTCATTTCAGATCAGGCTAATTGTTACTGCTTTAGGTCATAGTTGGTGATGCTGGGTAAGTACTTCAGTTTCTTACCCATAGACTTGCTTTATTTCCCTGGTAGTAGGAATCACTAACTGAATGTTTCTCATTTACTTCTTTATCCAAGAGAATAGAATTTTCTTGAGAACAGACACCTTGTCTGTCTTGTTCTCAGATTCTCCAGCTCCTAGTAAATTTTCAAATCACTTCATGAGAATCCAAATTTTGGCTGGACAAATAGTGAGTCTTTTTAACTGGGGTGACCTTTTCCTTCTTTTTTGGGGAGGAGACAGAGTCTCACTTTGTTTTCTTGGTAGAGTGCAGTTGTGTCATAGCTCACAGCAACCTCAAACTCCTGGGCTCAAGCAATCCTCTTGCTTTAGCCTCCTGAGTAGCTGGGACTACAGGTGCCCAACACAATTCCAAGTTGCTTTTTTTTTTCTTTTATTTTAGACATGAGGGGGGTCTTGCTCTAGCTCATGCTGGTCTCAAACTCCTGAACTCAGGTGATCCCCTCGCCTCAGCCTTCTAGAGTGCTGGGATTATAGGCCTGAGCCACTGTGTTGGCCTTCCTGGCTGTTTTTTAGAGATGGGGGGGATGTCTTGCTGTAACTCAGGCTGGTCTCGAACTCATGAGCTTAGGTGATTCCTCCCCACCTGAGCCTCCCAAAGTGCTAGGATTATAGGAGTGAGCCACTGTGCCGGGCCCAGACTTTTTTTTCTTAGTCTGGCATGCTCCTGCTAATTTTTCATGTCTTGAAAAATTAACTCAGATACTGTCTACTCTATGATGTTCCCTACAACCACCTTTTAAGTACTGTGAAGACACAGCATCTTCATTTGTAATATTGTATCATGTGTCATTTAAGGACAGGGATACATTCTGAGAAATGTGTCACTGGGCAATTTCATCATTAGGATCTTAGAGTGCACGTACATGGATCTAGATGCTGTAGCCTATTGCTCCAAGGCTCCAAACCTGTATGGCATGTTCCGCTGCTGGATACTGTAGGCAACTGTAACATAATGAAAAGTATCTGTGGGCTCGGTGGAGCCTGTGGCTCAAGCAGCTAAGGCGCCAGCCACATACACCTAAGGTGGCAGGTTCGAATCCCCAGCCCAGGCCCGCCAAATAATAATGATGGCTGCAACTAAAAAATAGTTGGGCGTTGTGGCGGGCACCTGTGGTCCCAGCTACTTGGGAGGCTGAGACAGGAGACTCGCTTGAGCCCAGGAGTTGGAGGTTGCTGTGAGCTGTGATGCCATGGCATTCTACCCAGGGGGATAGCTTGAGGCTCCGTCTCAAAAAAAAAAAAAGTATCTGTGTATCTAGACATATCTAACCATAGGAAAAGTATAATAAAAATATGGTATGAAAAATAAAAAATGGTGTACCTGCATATGGCATTCAACTGTGACGGAGGCTTGCAGGAGTGGAAGTTGCTCTGGGGTGAGATGTGAATGAGTGGTTAGTGAATGTGAAGGCCTAGGACATGACCCTACTATAGATTTTATGTTAAAAACACTGTATGTGTAGGCTACACTAAATTCATAAAAAAATACTTTTCTTCAATGATCTTTGCTTACTAGAACTTTACAAACTTTAACATTTTTAAAAAGCTTTTTGACTATTTTGTAGTAGCACCTAGTTTACAACAAAAACACATGTACAGCTGTACAAAAATATTTCTTATATCATTCTATATGCTTTTTTCTATTTAAAATTTTTTTTTGCCTTGGTGCCTGTAGCATAGTGGTTATGGATGGTGCCAGCCACATGCACTGAGGCTGGTGGGTTCCAGCCCCGCCTGGGCTAGCTGAACAACAATGACAACTGCAACAAGAAAATAGCTGGGTGTTGTGGTGGGTACCTGTAGTCACAGCTACTTGGGAGGCTGAGGCAAGATAATCAATCGCTTAAGCCCAAGAGTTTGAGGTTCCTATGAGCTGTGACACCATGGCAGTCTACCAAGAGTGACATACTGAGACTGTCTCAAAAAAAAAAAAAATTAAATAAATAAAAATAAAATTATTTTTATACTTTTCTGTTAAAAACTAAAACACAGACACACCATTAGTGTAGGCCTGCATAAGGTCAGGATCATCAGTATCACACTGTCTTCTACCTCCACATCTTGCTTTCTTTTGTGTCCTCAGTAACACTTAAATACTTTCTTCAGATATTGTACAGATTTTTCTGGGGGGAGGAGGCAGAGTCTCACTTTGTCGCCCTCAGTAGAGTGGCATGGCATCACAGCTCACAGCAACCTCAAACTCTTGCTTCAACTTCCCCAGTACCTGGGACCACTGGCCTATACCACAACTCCCAGCTGTTTTTAGAGACAGGGTCTTGCTTTGGCTCAGGCTGGTCTTGAACTCTTGAGTTTAGGCAGTCCACCTACCTTGGCCTCCCAGAGTGCTAGGATTACAGCCATGAGCCTCTGCACTCAGCCCAGATTTATTCTTAGTAATTATTATCATGCTCTATATTTACTTCTCTATGAAATTTAACATCTTACTGTTTTTTGATAATTTGACTGTTTAGTTTCTTATATTGCTTTATCATTTTCTTTAAGCTTTTTATCGTTGAGTGTCTTTTCGTCATTTTATAGGAATTCTTTGTGGTTAGGGGTATTATTCCTTTTTTAAGGCTCAGGTTGGGAAATGGATTCACGTCTACCAGATTTTAAAGCCCACATTCTTTTTTTTTTTTTTTTTTTGAGACAGAGCCTCAAGCTGTCCCCCTGGGTAGAGTGCTATGGCATCAAAGCTCACAGCAACCTCCAACTCCTGGGCTCAAGCGAGTCTCCTGTCTCAGCCTCCCAAGTAGCTGGGACCACAGGCGCCCGCCACAACGCCCGGCTATTTTTTGGTTGCAGCCGTTGTTGTTGTTTGGTGGGTCCGGGCTGGATTTGAACCCACCTTAGGTGTATGTGGCTGGTGCCTTAGCCAGTTGAACCACAGGCGCTGAGCCAAGCCAAGCCCACATTCTAAATTCATACCCTTTGTGCTAAAGATGAAACAGGTGACATACAGTGTTTGATTTTGCTTGTGGTGTTTTTTTTTTTTTTTTTTTTTTGGAGACAGAGTCTCACTTTATTGCCCTCAGTAGAGTGCAATGGCATCACAGCTCACAGCAACCTCCAGCTCTTGGGTTTAGGCGATTCTCTTGCCTTAGCCTCCCGAGTAGCTGGGACCACAGGCACCTGCCACAATGCCTGGCTATTTTTTTGTTGCCATTTGGCCGGGGCTGGGTTTGAACCCACCACCCTCAGTATATGGGGCTGGCACCCTACTCACTGGGCCATAGGCGCTGCTCTTTTTTTTTTTTTTAATAGGATTAAAAATGTATGAGATTTTATATAAATCCTTTCTTCTGACTGCTCTCAAAGTCCCAGGAGATTTGTGAGCACCAGGTCTACATTCTGGTCTGGCAGCAGTCAGAGGGAACTGAGCCCAGCTGCATCCTTTAGGTTCTGGGATCTGCTGTTTCCACTGGCCAGTCAGTCTCTCTTGTCTTCTGCCTGATTCTTGTGGGAGTTATCAGGGTTGTTTACAGCGGGGGTTGGTCATCCTCTGGGCACATGGTGGGATCAACTCCCACCTTCTAGGTGGTCTGCTTTGGCTCATATAATGTAGTTATATCCAGGCACAAGCTTTGGGCTGTCCTTGTTCTCTTCCCCTGCCACAGCGATCACGGAGACCTACCTGAAGTGAGGAGAGGGAGCCTCCTTCAGCCTGAGAGGCTGGCGAGAAGAACCCTGAGGCTTACCCATGTCAGACTTGTAGCATGAGCAAGAAACAATCTTGTTAAGCCAGTGCAGTCTAGTTTCTTAGAATAGTGTAGCCCCTCAGTTTCTAGAATGTGGTCTGTGGTTCCTGGAGGGTCCCTGAGATCCTTTCAGGGGATCTGCATGGCTAGAATTATTTTCAGATTAACACTCAAATGTTATTGGCTTTCTTCACTGTGTTGTCACTTTCAGGATGGTGTGGGTAAAGCTGGTACATGGCCCCAGGCTGGCTGTACTTGTAGCCCTTGTATTCTTCACTGCCGTACTTTCAGTTAAAAGAACCAAAACGCTGCTTTCTCCCTAAAAGTATGTTAAAGGGGAAAAAAAGCCTACCAATTACACTTAAGAATGAAGCAGGCAAAATTACTAGTTTTGTTAAATCTTGATCCTTCAGTACATATCTTCTCTGGCTGCTGAAGTGAAGCGTAACAAGCACTTTTCTGCATAGTAAAATACGATGGCTGTCTTGAGGAAGAGTCTTGGCAATTGAGGCGCAAGCTGAACCAGTCACATTTTTCCTGAAACACCATTTTTACTTGAAAGAACAACTGATAAAACTATAGTGTGTCAGATCTGGGTATTTGGGAGACATTTTCTTGAAAATGAAGTGAAAACATCTGACACTATTTGCCAAAGATAACATTTAAGCTTTCAAGTGAAAATTAGTATTTTGGAAAATGTGTATCTGCTACCCTGAGCTTGCTAACTTTCCCAACACTTAAAGATTAGATCACTGGTGATATTAACAGATATGATTTTTTTTCATATTATATAATGAAAATGTGTCAACATTTGGGAGATCTGCATAAGATCTGTTCAAAGTGCAGGCTAGACTCATGGGTTTTATTTTGCCAGTGTATGAAAAATTCATTGAAGTGGTTTCAGATTTCACATTGTGCTGAATGAACTGGGGTTTGGGGGTAAGTGTTATTGAGATATAATTCTCAACATACAGTTCACCTGTTTAAAAGTGTACAGCTCTGGTTTTAGTATATTCCCACTTGGTAGCCATCACCTCAATCTTATTTTAGAACATTTTCCTCAGTTTTCTACCTCTGTCCCTGAGTCCTAAGCTATCATGAATCTGCTTTCCGTTTCTGTAGATTTGCCTATTCTGGATATTTCATATAAATGGAATTAGGATGTCTTTTGTGACTGGCCTTTTACTTAGTGTCACGTTTTCACAGTGTATCCAAGTTGTAGCATGTATTTGGTACTTCATTTTTATGTCTGAATAATAGGCTTTTGTGTGCATCTGTCACATTATGTTTATCCGTTTGTTGTTGAGGGACATTTGGGTCGTTTCCACCATTTGAGTACTACGCCTAATGTCTTTATGGACGTATGTTTACAAATTTTTGTGTGGACATTTCTCTTGGATATGTACGTAGGAGTGGAATTACTGGTAGATGGTGACTCTGTGTTCAGCTTCTTGGGGAGCTGCGCACCTGTTTTCCAAAGTGGCAGTACCTACAGTGAACTTTTAAGGAACAACACTCATCGTATTTCAGTGTGGTATTTGGTGTCAGGGATGCTATAGTATTAGTATAATTATCTGTAAAAGTTATTAAAATACTTCCCCCCCTTCTGGCTACACATCTGTATGAGGTAGATTTTCTTCATTTGCTTCAGCCCAGGCAACATATCTCAACAGATTGAACGTAGAGGTAGGTGTGAGAATCCAGTCGTCTTCCACTAAGCCAGATGTTAAAAAGATTTGCAGAAAAATAAAGACAGTGTCCCTCTTCTCACTCATTTTTTTTGGGGGGGAGGAATTTTGTCACAGGAAAGTGAACATATAATGAGTTCATTATTGTTATTTTTAAATAAGTACTTCATCTAAAATAAATATTTTAAGAACTTACATTGTAATTTTCAAAATGGTGAATATCAATAGCCATAACTCACATAAACCCACATATTGGGAGCTTCGGTAATTTAAAAGTTTTTAAAACACTTATGTATGTATGTTAGAGGTGAGCTCTTGCTGTGTTGCCCTGACTGGACTTGAACGTCTGAGCTCGAACAAGACTCAGGACACCACCTTGCCTCAGTAATTTTTAAATACAGTATTTTAAACATTTATTTATACTTTTAGAGATGGGGTTTAGCTATGTTGCCTGGGCTGGACTCAAACTCCTGAGCTCTAACAGTCCCCTCGTCTCTGGAGTAGGGGTCCTCTGTAATTTTTAAGAAGATGAAGGGTCCTGGGACCACAAACTTGGAACCCCACTGCTTGGCCCATTCTGACTGATACTCTCCTACATGCGTTTGTTTGCTGCGTTTGCGAGGTTCTTGCTTCAGTTTTGGTTGTCTACTACCACCCGCTACATGGTGCGGAGCGGGCTTCATCTGGTCTAGCCTCAGGCTTTTCATTTGTAAAATGGAGATGGTGAGGTGGAGCCTGCAGGGCTGGAGGTGTTTACCGTTGGTTGAGAAGAGGCTGTGAGAACTTGAAAGCTCCATGTGGTCCTTAGCTCTGCTTCAGTGAGACTATGAACTCATGGAGCAGATGGGGCAGCTTTTTGCCTAGAGAATAGGTGATTATCCTCTGCTGCTTTGAATTCCTCTTTTCTTTGGTTTTCATGTTAATTAATGCTTTGGGGGATAATTTAAATTGTAGAGATGGGAGACAAGAGAAATTAGTGATGATGGTGAGGATGCCATTGGGGGAGAGGGTTGGGAACAGTAAGTGGTGCCAGGCGACTTGGATGCGTTTATTTAACAAATGTTTAGTGAATGCCAACTGTGTGCTGGGCACTGTTCTGCTGTGATGGCGATAGAGTGTGGGCAAAGCAGATAAAGTCCCTACTCTCCCAGAGCGTATATTCTGCTAGGGGTGAGGAGGAGAGACTACTGCAAAATGATTTCAGGTAATGATTTATGATGTAAAGAAAACAAAACAGGATATGATCGAGTGGCAGGGCAGGCCTAACTATGCGAGCATTTGACCTGAAATTAAAAAAATTACAGTCTTGCTGTCAGAAGGGTTCTTAGTGGTCCTCTCCTGTGACTAAATATTCTCATACTTGTTCAAGTGGTGCAGTTCCCAAAAGTCTCAGGACTATTTGCATAACTCCTTGAAAATACATTTTCTTTAGCTTTAAATTAATAAGGTATGTAAACTGGTGTCAAGTCGTATACTGTCTAAAGTGAAGTATGGTAAGCCTTGGTAATCTGGTGTTTTGTTTCTCTCTGATTACTAAATTACATGCCTATTTCAGAAAGTTTCTACTGTGTTGCAGGAGAGAGGAGGGGAACAGTGACCATAATCTCACCAACCAGAGGGATCTACTGTTTATATATTGGGGCACATTTTCTTCCTATCTTTTCTAATACTTTTTCTTCATATAACAGGCATATTGTTTCTTCACTTAACATATAAGCATTTCCCCCATCTTTAAAAGCTCCTTGTAAGTGTAATTTTTTTATCATTAAAAATTTCTACTTTCAGACTGCTGCGCTTAACCATTCCCCAGATATTAGACATTTGGAGTGTCTTTCTGGCCTTTTCTCCCATCCCTTTTGTTGAGCCTCCTAAGCAGATCTTTTTGGACAGCAAAGCTGTCCTACTTACTCCTTACATGGGGCATTATCTCATTTGGTCTTTGTGATAACCCCATGAAAGATACACAGCACAGTTACTTTAAAATCAAGAGCAAAGTAACACATATTAGTAATAAAAACATTTCTGTCGCTCCTTACTATTGTAAGAAAGTTCCTGGCACGGCACCCATGCTCAGTGGTTAGGACACTGGCTACATATACTGGGGCTGGTGGGTTCGTGCCCGGCCCAGACAGGCTAAATAACAACGAAACCAGTAACAACAACAACAAAGCCAGACGTTGTGGCAGGCACCTGCAGTCCAGCTACTTGGAAGACTGAGGCAGAGAAACACTTAAGGCCAAGAGGTTGAGGTTGCTGTGAGCTGTGACACCATAGAACTCTACCAAGGGTGACATAATGAGACTGTCTCAAAACAAAACAAAACAAACCCCATATATGTTTTGCTTGTTTTTGCTCCCGCAGTGTGCCCTGTGTGGGCATCGGTCATGGTATCTACTGTGATTGATTGTCTGATTTGTGTACCTCTTTATCAGCAGCTCTGAAGGCTCTTTGAGGCTAGAGAACCTAACTACCTTTGTGTATCCTGAGCATTTTGTAAGAATTAGATGCCTTTGAATCTTGAATGGAAAAAAATGTGTGTGTGTGTGTGTGTGTGTGTGTGTATATATATATATACATATATATATATGACAAAGCTTAAAATTGAGATAACTTGCTAAGGTAGGTGGAACAGTTTAGGAAACTATTCAGAACCCCCCATCTGATGGAGGAATACCCTCAGCACCTCTTCCGCACACACTTTACAAGACTGGGCCTTGAGAAAAGCAAATGCTGCCATTAGGTCACCTCTGCCTCACACTCACACTCTCCTTTTGGCAAGGGCTTGAATATTCATGTTGCAAGCAAGTTCAAGTGCGGGAGAATGGCTTTCCTGTTTACCAGGAATGTAGTTATGTAGCAGAGGTCCTTCCAGGATGCACTTGTCTGTGAACTCATGTTTTCTTTCAAGAAGAGTAACAGGATAGCTTGGGAGTAATGCTAAGAGCACTTTTTAACCTTGTAAGATCCAGTTTACTGTACTTTGATCAGCCTCCTTATAGTCTTCATGGCTATTAATTTATCTAGGGCAGCATTTGCGGCTCAATTTAGTTTGCACGTAGCTTGATTATGCCGTTAACTGATAGAGTCCCGGCAGAGCAGAAGAGAATGAATTTACAGGTAGTTAAGCAGTGTGCATCTAAGTGATTTGTACCTTAGTCCCAAGACGACTGCACTTAGCTCCTCTTCTTGCACTAACGGAGAAATACAGATGTTGTTTTTGTATAACTTGTTCTGTTCTGCTAGTGCCAGTTCTTCTCAAGGAAAAGGGAGGGGCAGAATAGAAATTAAAGCCACTTCAAGGATGGTTTTATACTCAGTAAATTAAAGAACAAAATCCAGTTTTGCTGGGGTTGTAAAATTGTAAACATTGTTATTTAGATGCTGGTCAAATATTACCAGTAAATGATAGATAAAATTTGGGGGAAGTTATTTGGCACTGTATAGCGTTTGCTACAAATTACTCAAGAGAAAGAAAGCTCCACATTTTATTGCAGTACTATCTGTGATAACAACCTGGGCCTAATGTTGATCTATAGAGCATGTGTTTACTAAATTATGGCACATCAACATGATGGATTATTATGTGGCCTTGAAAATGTGATTACCCAGATAATGTAGGTACTTGGAAATGTTTACTATCCAATTAGTGTCAAGAAGAGCCGAATGCAAAGCATCCTAATTTGTATAAATGCCAAGGTCAAAGGCTAGAAGTTAATATGCAAAGACAAATATAATTCTATTTAAATGATGGGATTGTGGACAGTTTTTGTCTTTAATGTTGATGTTTTCTTTCAAGTAACATTTTATTTTGGAATAATTATAGAACGAAAGTCAAGTTGCAAGGATAGTACAGAATTACCATAGACTCCTTACTTAGTTTCTTCTGTGAATGATAATCTTGTTTTTAATAATGTTATTTTATTTTAAATTAAAAATAAGAATATTCTAAAAATAATTTAAAATAATTTTAATAATCTCATATGTCCCTCCCATATAGTTTGTTGTATAGTAGGTTCCCCCTATCTGTTCTCAGACCCCCAGCGGATGCGTGAAACCATGGGTGAGTAGTACTGAGCCCTGTATCTGCCATTTTTCTGTCTGGTGACTAAGTGGCTACTCAGCGACTAATGTTGGGTAGCCTGTACAACATGGGTGCGCTGGACAAAGAGATGGCTTATGTCCCAGGATTTTATTACATAGGCAGAATGGTGCAAGATTTAAAACCTTCTAGTTGTTTATTTCTAGAATTTTCCATTTAACGTTTTTGGATCACAGTTAACTGCAGGTAACTGAAACTACAGAAAGTGAGATCACATATAAGGAGGGACTCCTGTGTATCTTTCCATACCTTTATCTCAGCTATTATAAATTTCTATGTGTGTATTATTAGAACTATCGAACTATAATGTCTGACGATATGCATGTTATTCTGCAGTGTATCTCTGTATTAAAATCATCTAGGTACTTTGAAAATAATGAGTCCTGGGCTTCATCCACAGAGAATTTTTCCTGTTTGGAGATAGGCTTGGGAATCAGTTGTTTTCAGCCCCCATGGTGTGTATCTCAGTTTAATTATAATACAGTAGTATGGGTATTGGTTCAGTCATTTCTCTGTTACTAGGTTTTCAGGCTTTTTATGACATTTAAACAGTGCTGTAGTAAATATTGCTGTGCACCCTACATAGTGTTTTCTATAGGGTGGATCTCAAAACTGTTTGCTGGGCCAAAATGTATGTAGATATCTATTTTTAAAATATTAATAGCTCTTCCCACATTACTTTCTTAAAGAAATCTTAGTACAAAGCTTTTCATCAGATTTTCTAAGGGTAGTCTTTTTTACTTAAAAAGTAACATATGACAGATCATCCTTTATGCTAAAAACCACAGAACTCTGTTAGAGTGGCAGATGTTTAAAGTACATTAGAATCCTTTGAGAAAGGCTTGGCTCCTGTGGCTCAAGTGGCTAAGGTGCCAGCCATGTATACCTAAGGTGGTGGGTTCGAATCCAGCCTGGGCCTGCCAAACAACAATGATGGCTGTAACCAAAAAATAGCCGGGCATTGTGGTGGGCGCCTGTGGTCCCAGCTACTTGGAAGGCTGAGACAGGAGACTCGCTTGAGCCCAGGAGTTGGAGGTTGCTGTGAGCTTTGATGCCACAGCACTCTACCCAGGGGGACAGCTTGAGGCTCTGTCTCAAAAAAAAAAAAAAATCCTTTGAGAAAGAAGTCTTTTATAATTGTTTTGTTTTGTAACAATCAGTTGAAACATTCAAAAGATGGCTGTCTTCTGCTTGGCTGTTTTCTGGTACCTGCGCACCTCCCTTCTTAGTTTTTTAAGTGGTATAGAAAAGGTAGTTTTGAAAGCTGCCTCCTACCTGAATCACCTCCGGGCAACTCTTCCCTTTGCCAGTCTGGGTGCAGGGCTGGCTGGCTAGTATGTGCTCTGTAAAGAAGCACGTTATAGGGTGACATACTCAGTGTTCCTTCCCAGAAGAAGCTTGCGAGTTGATCTGCTTCATCGCGAATTCTTTATAAAATTATCATTTTGGCACACATTTATAATATACACAACATTTAGGGACCGTGTTGAACCATAGCCTTAATTTAATACTTTTTCCTACAGGCTTATTTTATGATGTGGGTTCAGAGTTTGCTAATACTAGGAGAGTGAAGATTCCTACAATGCAAGCTTTTCATACTGTTTGTCCTTTTACTGTAGTTTTTATGAAAAACTAGTGAAATTGCAAGAAGAGATACTTTAACCTTCTCATTTATGATCTTTTTCTAGGAGGAGAGGGCAGTGAGAGATAGGAATCTCCTCCAGATTCAAGACCATGATCAGCCCATCCCATGGAGAGTGCAGTTTAACTTGGGCAATAGCAGTCGGCCAAGCAATCAGTGCCGGAACTCCATCCAGGGGAAGCACCTCATCACGGACGAGCTAGGTGAGGCTGGCTGCCTTCCTGCCTGGCAGCCAGGAGGAGATGGGACGCCGGGGCCGCTGCAGAGTGTCTGTTTTAATAGGGATTCCTGTATAGTACACTTTCCCTCCTTGCTCATTTCTAACATTTCAACCGTCTTT
This sequence comes from Galago senegalensis, assembly GCA_963575145.1. Classification (NCBI taxonomy): domain Eukaryota; kingdom Metazoa; phylum Chordata; class Mammalia; order Primates; family Galagidae; genus Galago; species Galago senegalensis. Next base: position 5,214 of record CAUYTI010036101.1, on the reverse strand, counting down.
TTTGTCTTTCATACTAGTCATCGTTCAGGGTTCTTTTCAACATCAGATAAGCTTGGTTTGATGACTGTAACTCTTCAGAGATCCTCCTGCCTACGACTTACAGTGCCAGCATTGGCTCCTGTGCCACTTCTGGATAATCTCCCCCATCTCAGTGTTTTCTCATCTTGCCAGTCTTTTTTCCCTCATCTTAATGGCGAACTCTAGAGCATAAGAGCTCAGTTTTTCTCTTTGATAGCTTGAATAAAATCTGTATAGCGTCAGCACTCAGGAAATATAATTGTCGACTGATCAATCACTTATAATGTCACATGAATTATAAGCGCATTCAAAATGTATTACTCTTACAGTGAAAACATAAGTCTGCTTCATAAGGTTTTCTTGTGTCCTTTTGAGCTATCTGAAAGATTCCTGCCTGGGCGGGGCAGTCAGACGAGCCTCTGGCTGTTGCTTACCACCTTGAAGTTGCTCAGTGTTCCCTAAGGGACTCCTGCCAATGCCTCCCCTGCCCTGAGTGTGCTCGGACACTATGCTGGGCACTGGGCTGAAAGGTTTCCTTGACTGTCTCATTCGATTTTTGCATCAGTCCTATGAGGTAGGCCCCAAGAGGTTAAGGCGCTTGTCCAAGATTGCCAAAGGCTTCTTTTATTTATCTTTTGTATTTTTGTTTTTTTTTAATTTTAGATTAATATGAGCGTACAAACAAGTTACAGTGTTTGCATTTGTTTGTTAAAGTCCCTGTTGTACTGTGTCCCGCTCTCAGGAAGTGTGCCACAGACCCTTAGATTGTTCCCTTCAGGTAGGAGCACACCAGTCCTGCTGGCTCCTCCCCTTAACATGAATTGAGGTTTTCTCTTGTGTGGGTGTGTCTTAGTTCTTCTACTGGCTTCATGTTAGTATTGAGTACATGAGTACTTGCCTTTCCATTCTTGTGATACTTTACTACGAAGAATGTGTTTCAACTCCATCCAGATTAATGCCAAAGGCTTTTATAAACCAAAAACACAATGCCATTATCACATCAAAGAAAGTAACAATTTCTCCTTAATGTTAAACATCCAAACAACATTCAAAGTTCCCTGCTTGTTTTATCTATTGCTTTTTCTTTTTCAACTGATGATTTGCAAATAACATAGTTTTTCTTTCTCTTTTTTTTCTGCAAGAATAAATTTTGCCCTATTTTTAAAAAGTATCAGAACAAATGGATTATGAAAATGACAGTATTAAATAATTAAACAGTAACAAGAAAAGGCACTGGTTTCCAGGTATGTGGGCTCTGGTTCTCTTGAGGCCTCGGTTGCCCAAGTCTTAACCGAGGGCCCTTTTAGTTTCTTAATCCTTATTCTACTGGTGCCTCCTGCCTTTGCACAGTCCTTGTTTTCTAGCATACTTTCTGAAAACAACCTTATCCTTCACCAAGCCCCGTTCTCTGTGGATTAAGAAGCTGGGGCATTTGGAATGGAGTGATGCTGGGAGCAGCTGCTCTGCACCTGTGGCTCATGCGTGCACCTGGGAGTTTCCCAAGGGCCATGTGGGGGCCCTCATGGACCTAGCCTTACATTTTTCTGCCCCTCTCTCAGAACGATGTAGAGAAATGTCTGTTTAGTAGGTCTGAGCAATAAATGAACTTTTGGAAATGGATTTTCCCCTAATATTGAGCTTGAATTGACTGTGCTGGAGAGAAAGTGAGTGTATCCAGCTGTTAAAGGAGTTGGGAGGCTTTCTCTTCCTCGAGTGTGAGAGCACTGCACTCCCTAATGCTGAAGGGCAGTTTGAGTCCCTGCCATGTACATGTATAAACAGCTCAGTCAGTTTATAAAGGCTAAGTGTGACTATTTCTATTTTGAAAATCCTCCAAATTACTAGGCAAGTAGCAAGCATTTAAAAGCTATATTTGTAAAGAGTGGTTTGTTAAATCTAGAAGGATGTTACTTTTATGAATGAAATGCCTTGGTTTTTCCTTTTTTAAGGTTTTTGCTTAAAAAAGAGTGACATTTTTCTTTAGGCACAAATAAAAGATTGGCTTGCATAGGTCAGACTAGGAAAGCGTAGGCGCGGCTTGCCACGGTGACGAACTCAGACATGTGCCAGCAAACTGAACAGGAATTATGGGGAGATTGTGACGTACAGCCTAGTGGTAATGTGGGAGTCTCATTTCCCGTAAACCACGGCATGGAGAAAGCAAGCCCTCCTCACGTTACATCTGATTCTGGCTCTTTGGTGCTTAGGATGCTCCAGAGTCTGTTCTTCTTGGGCAGTACTTGGATTGCTGCTTCATCACCCCGGTACAGTGTTGGAGGAGCTGCTGCTTTTGTGCTAAGGGTAGTCTCTGACTTGCAGGATACGTTTGTGAAAGGAAGGATTTGCTGGTGAATGGCTGCTGTAACGTCAATGTCCTGAGCACAAAACAATACTGCTGTGATGGCTGCTGGCCCAATGGCTGCTGCAGCGCCTATGAGTACTGTGTCTCCTGCTGTCTGCAGCCCAACAAGGTATGGAGAGTTGCTCCTTATTCTGCATCTCCTTTTCTCTCCCAGCCTTTAGTTTATGATGAACATTAGACTCTTCATGTGAGGTTCTTTTGCAGATAGAACTTAGAAAGGAACTTTGTAGGTATCAGAAATAATGCTGCACTGTAACCTTTGTGTTTAAGGAAAGGAGGTGGTTCTCAGTTCCCTGAATGGTTCTTTTGCAGAATGGACCATTGTATTGCTAATCAGATGTCTAATGAATAAGATACCCAGCATTCCTGCTGGCTGGCTCTCCCCTTCTTCCCTCCCTCCCTGGCTCCCTGTGTCTCCCTCTCTTTCTGTCTCTCTCTTTCCACCCCTATCAGCATTCTTCTAGTTCAGGAGAGATAGCCAAGGTCACCTTGTGCTGGCTTAGGTAATTTATTACAGGCACTAACTTTTGTTTCCATAGCAACTTCTCCTGGAGCGCTTCCTCAACCGGGCAGCCATGGCATTCCAGAACCTCTTCATGGCAGTGGAAGATCACTTTGAGTTGTGTCTGGCCAAATGCAGGACCTCATCCCAGGTCAGAAGCTGTGATGTCTCTAGCTGGGGGATGGTGGGTTAGAAGACAGAAAAATAGAAAACTAGAAAATATACACTGGGGTCCATTTGGTAGGGTGATATGGCAAAGAGATGCAGTTGAAGCCATGTCATTTCGTTTTGTGTGCGGATGGCATTTAGAATATTTAGATTTTTACAGATTAGGGGAAGGAAAGCATTTATAGTAAATCAAGATCTAATCAACTTGCACCTCCTATCTAGCTGGCACTTAATATGGAAGCTTCAGGTTATTTTTAAGTCTGGGTGGAATCTTAATAGTCCAGCTCCTGAGAGAAGTGCTACTCCCTGTCTTTGACTAAAATTTGACCGAGGCTTTCTAGTAACCACTCATTTAGAGTAAGTAGCAATTTGTTTTGGGATATGTTGTGGTTTATTTTAGGACTAAAGGGGATGGGGCAGGTGAATGTTTAAAAATTCATGAATAAATCTGTAGGTCGTCAGGCTCTCAGTGCGTATTAGCATGCTGTCATTAAATGCTTTGCTCTTTGGGCATTAAATGCTGTAGCACCTGCTCCTGAAAGCGTCTGAAAGTCTTTTGCCTTTCCATCACTCTCGGCCTCGTCTCTCTGCTGTTGTGGGTGGGCAGTTGTCATAGCTCTCTTTGTAAAATCATCAGACGTGTTTATTATATGAGCTCACTTCTGGCTCCTATTCATGGTGTCTGTAAGATTTTACTGGCTCCCTCTGAGCTAGCTGTCTCATTTGTCATTCTTGGGAGCTCTTGTACCCTTTGCCAGATTTTTGTAGTCCACCTTTTGATTTTCTGTCCCCTTCTTACGTCTCTGGTTTGTTCCAGGAGCATGCAGTATCACTGGGTAAATGTTTCAGGGATTATAATGAGTGTTTGAAAGCATGAAGAAATTCCTGATGGTCTTGTTTTGCTGGAAGAGCTTTGCACTTGAATGGGCTTTAAAGGAAATGTGGAGGAAGGCAGAGCACATGACTCATTTTGATTCAGACTTTCTTTCATTCTGAGAAACGAATGCTAGAAAAGGCAAAGGATTTTCTTTCCTCAACTGAAAAAATTCAGGAATAATTTCCAGTCTTTAGTGAAGCTATTATACATTCTGACTTTTTAATTGTAAAAAGAGATTCCCCAATTGCCATTCAATTTGTTTTGATATCAGTATCCCAAGAGAGAGAATAGCTGGCTGTGAGTCTGTTACCTTGGATTAATATTTACAGTGTAGCTGCGTAGCATTGGTCTTGGGCTAATTAGTGAACTCTAGAGTAGCCAAAAATTCAAGTTGCTTGTATGAAAACAAAAATTGCCGAAAAGTTAGCCATTGGGAATGACCGTCTGCTCTAACGCACACTTCCAATTTGCTTAGCCAAATGCAGCTTGTGTGCATTGTAGGATTTGGCTTGTGCCTCAAATTTTTAGGTACATAAACGTTATGAAAGCAATTTGAAGCGTGTCTGCTTGGTGTTTAAGGGGTTCCATACCAGGAGCTAGGTGTCTTTGGACCACAGGGTCAGGTGCAAACCACCAGTCGAGTCTTAATCTGTGTTAGGTGACGTGAGAAAAAGTAGTCATCTTGAGTTGCCCAGGTCACAGCTAAATTGTTAAAAGCTCACTGGTGTACATAAAAAGAAACAGTTAACACAGTGATGTTTTATGTCCATTTTCATGCTCTTCATTGGCATTCTGTGTTGAACGTTGTTCTTTGTTCCAGAAAGTGCCTTGGAGCCTTTAGTGACATTTGGAGATGGACTCGGCCAGCCTCCTGCAGGGACAGTCTGACAGCAGTCCTGCTCGACTCTTGGTTTCTGAGAGGGAGGTGTGTGAGACTCGCCCGCCCGCTCTCACCGTGCTCTTGTCTTCCTTTTGCCAACAGAGCGTGCAGCATGAGAACACCTACCGAGATCCCATAGCAAAGTACTGCTATGGAGAAAGCCCACCCGAGCTCTTCCCCGCCTGATGGCACCGCAGACTTGCTCCAGAACGGGTGAAGAGACCATTCCGAAGAACTGGCCTTTTGGAGCCAGACTTCAGAGCTCGGGCTGGTCCACTTGGAGAAGACAAAGGCAGCGTGAGGAAACCTTGGCTTTGACCTCTTGTGTTGTAATCTTTGGCTTCACTCGCCACCCATGGTTACCAGATGGAACTCTTCTGTAAAACAGCTTGGAACCTCCAGCCAGT
>CAUYTI010036100.1:0-35735 GCA_963575145.1 Galago senegalensis | reverse complement strand
TGCCTCCGCCTCCCAAGTAGCTGGGACCACAGGCGCCCGCCACAATGCCTGGCCATTTTTTGGTTGCAGCCGTCATTGTTGTTTGGCGGGTCTGGGCTGGGGATTCGAACCCGCCACCTTAGGTGTACGTGGCTGGCGCCTTAGCCGGTTGAGCTATAGGCACCAAGCCGGGATGGAGGTTTAAAATTGGATGTAGAACTTCCAGGGGGAGGTGCCCAGGGAAAACCGGGGCCCTAGGGGAGAAGTCCAGGCTGGTGACATGGCTTTTGGAATACTCAGCATTGGGGTCACCGGGAGCGGGAGTGGATGAGATATCTAGGGATGGGGAGAGTGGGAGGATGAGACCTAGTGGGGAACACTCAGGGAGTATCAGCAGGGGAACTTGGGAGGAAGCAGCCAGAGAGCTCAGTTCATGCTGCCCTAACCTGGCAATTGCTCCCAAGTCCAGAGCTGGTCAGACACTCTCCCAGGGAGAAGCAGAGGCTGCCTTGGCAGCAGAACTAAGGGGCCAAAGGCATAGACTGGCCTCCAGGGGAGGAGCTGCTGCCACCGCAGATAGCTCTCTCAGTTCCCACACAGAGAGGAATTCTGAATGCAGCTCAGCTATCCCTGTTTCCATGTACTCTTTGGGACTTGAGTTGAGACCTCTCTGGGATCCAGGGGAAAGTAAGGGCCTGATCCCAGATAGGCAACTACTTCTCCTGAGCCCCTACAAGAGTCCACAGCTGGAGCTTCCTTTCAGAATTCACAATGGGTGACAAGCATGGGTGATAAGGGGCTTGGAATCACAAGGACCCTGGATCCAGTCCTCTAAGACTTGTGGTTGGAAGAATCTTTCCTATTGTGTTCCACATGCCTGGCCCCAGGTGCAAAGAGACCATGACCTGGATCTACAGGGTCAAAGGGCCAGGGGTGCTGGAGCTGCCTGGGGGCCTAGGACTCAGCCAGATAGGTTCCTCTTTGGTCTGGCCTCTTCAGCATCAGGCCCAGCCTGGCCCTACACCTTGTTCCCTAAACCTCAGTAGCTGCCACTACCTACTCTGCCCTGGGAACCCCAACACAGATTTGACCATAGGGGTCAACCCAGCCACCTGCTGCCTCGGCCTGCTGCCGCCAAGGGCAAAGCCATGCCCCTTGTCCTGGGTGGAAGTCACAGTCATGAAGTTTAAGAAACTCCAGCAGCATCCTGCAGAGTGGCAAAGTGAGTTGTGAGTACAGGTTACTAGGATTCAAATCCCAGCTCTGTCCTGTAGATGTTGTAGATGCTGTGTGGCCTTGGGCAAGTTACTTAACCTCTCATTGCTCCAACTTCTCAGGAAAATGGGCATCCTAACCGGTTGCTTACCTCATGGTTGTGAACAGGATTAAATAAGTTATCTGTGCAAAGTAGAACAGAGTGAGTGTTCTGGAGGCCTTGTTATATTCCTATAGGCACCCCAGAGCACTGGCTCTCTGGAAGGGGCAACTAGCAAACCACCTCCTTCCGCATTCACTTCCAGGCTGGGGACTTGAACATCTCTGTTTCCCAGGACTCAAGGGGGAAGAGCTGGTCAGGAGAGCAAAGGATTTGAGTTAGAATCCCTGATGCTGTAGAATACAAGAAAAACGCGAACACCATCACTAATAATAGTACTGATGTTCTAGTGCTTTCTTACAATAGTCTTTCTTGCTGGGCAGGTAACCTCACTTTATAGATCAAGAAGATGAGGCTCAAACAAGTTAACTGCAATCTGCCTACTTTGCTCAGCAATAAAGCCATGATCTCACCTTGAAGAAATGGTAAATTAGACTCAGAAGGAACCTCTTGGTTGTTGGATGTGCTCCCATCTTGCTTGGGTTGGCTCCTTCCTCCCCTAAGCAAATGGGGGCTGAGAAAGTTCAGAGTATAAGCTCCAGGTCTGGGGAAGTAGGCTGTGAGGGAAGAGCTGGCCTATTTCATTGCTGGCTGGGTCTTGCCCTTAGCATCTGCTGCCTGTCCCTGGGGTGACTGCCAAGGCTATGTCCAGGGGAATTTCACAGGTCCCCTGGAGAAGAATCAGGAAGACAGCTCTTGTCCTTGTGCAGGAATTAGACCATGAGGGGACATGTCCAGGCCCCCTGGGGCCTGCAGGAAGCTCCTTGAGGGAGACCTAAGTGTTCCCAGAGATCCTAGGGTCTCTCATGAGATGCAACTAGGTATGATGTGAGAACCACCTAGAGAGGCCCAGATTTGGCAGTTTCAAGAGCATATCCTTTCATTATCTGACATGCAGGTGACCTGGCTGAGAACCTAGAGTTTTTTAAGCCCAAGAGGGACGTGTGTCAATTTTCTCTACACCTGCCACCTGATGGGAGACTCTAGGTCCAGGCCCCTCTTGTCTTTTCTTGTCATTCAACACCAGTTTAAATTTCAGGATCTGGACCCTTCTTCATGCTATTGCTTCTTTCTGGTATACTCTTTCCACCCTCTCCAGCTTGACCAGCTTCTTTTCATCCCTCAGAGGCCAGCCAACATGGATTGTGGGATGTTTGGCCATTTCTTCTTTTTTCCTAAGGCCAATTTCTAGCTCCATTCATCAGGCAGCTGGCCACAGTATTCTACTTTTCTGATTCAAATCTTTCCATGTTTTTTAGTTCCTGAGGATAAAGTCTAAATTCCTCTGTTGGGTGAAATGGTGAGTTGAAGAACTTCAGCCAGATCGGAAGGGAGGTGAAGACAGGAGGGGCAGCTTTAGAGAGAGCGAGCAATGAGGCCAGTGAACCACTGGCTATGATATAGACTGAGGAGTTTAGAGAAATAGTTTGAGCTAGCAGAAGGTAGATGTTGTGAGAAGTCTGCTTTTGTGACTGAGGAGGTGGGAGCATTCTGGCCTGACCTGTGCCTCCGCCCAGTTTGTGCTATCACCTGTCTCCTGGTAGAGTTGAGTGAATAGGTGCCAACTTCCACTACCCTATGGGATAGGCCCTCTGGGGCACACGCCAATCTCTATTTCACATCCTTCCCAGGAAAGCCTTGTGCTGGCCTTGCCCATAGCAGCTGCTCCATCTGATGTTTACCCTGGGTAACTCTCTTCCCTGTTTTCCAGCCTTGATGTTTCTGTTTCCTTTAGTTTCTTAAAAGAAATATTGTGAGGCCAGGCACATTGGCTCACACCTATAATCCTAGCACTCTGGGAGGCCAAGGTGGGTGGATTGCTTGAGCTCAGGATTTCAAGACCAGCCTGAGCAATAGTGAGACCCTGTTTCTACTAAAAATAAAAAAAAATTAATTGGCCATTTTGGTGGGTGCCTATAGTCCCAGCTAGTCTGGAGGCTGACTCATGAAGATCGCTTGAGCCCAAGAGTTTGAGGTGACTGTGAGCAATGATGCCATGGCACTCTACTCAGGGTGACAAAGTGAGATTCTGTCTCAAAAAAAAATATATATCGTGAGAATTGTGAAATAGTCTAACCTTGTCTCTGATAAAAGGAAAAGGAATTTCTCCCTATACAGCAGACTTTCTGTGGTCCTCTAATAGCCCCAGGTTTGGTTATAGAGATTCTACTTGGGAACCCAGGAAGAGTGAGAACTTCTGGGGCAGAGGTCACAGGGCCTCAGTGTTAGTGGTCCAACTTCCCTCCGCTCCCTTGTTACAGGGAGTCTTTTCCCTTTGCCCTTGTACACACTTGCCAGCTGGCTATACCAGAGTTCTTCCTCCACGCAGGAAAGCAGCTACTCCATGGCAGGCTCATGCTGATAACTAGGGATACACAGACAATCAGGATGCAAACCCCATGGGAGGAGCTCCCCTCCTGATCAGGGAGATGGGCACCCAAAGAAAGAACTGCACATTGAAGGCCACAACGGAGTGTTATGGGCACAGAAGAAAGAAGCTCACAAGTTTAAAGGGAGAGGGTCGGGGGAACACCCCAGATGATGTGGAGAAGAATAAGAACACAAAGAGAACAGAACCTATGGGGAAGTGAGAGACATGGCAAGTTCATGGCTCATGGGGTTATCTGTGGGGACAGTGAGACCAAAACATGTCAGGGAGCCCAAGAGATGTGGGGAGCCACAGAGAGGTTTTTTTTGAGATAGAGTCTCACTCTTGTGCCCTGACCAAAGTGCTGTAGCATCATAGCTCACAGTAGCCTTAAGTTCTGGGGCTCAAGTGATCATCTTGCCTCAGTTTTTTCTACTGTTAGTAGAGATAGGGTCTCAATCTTGCTGAGGCTAGACTCAAACTCCTGAGCTCAGGCAATCCACCTGCCTCGGCCTCCAGGATTATGGGTGTGATCCACCATACCCTGCCCACAGAGAGGTTTTGAGGTGTATTTTCATTTTAGTTTTAGGCCAGTCACTCTGGCTCAAGCATGTGTGTATTGGGGGTGGGGTGGGGCTTGGGGGCAGAGGATTTCAGAGAAGAAAAGAGCAAATGTAGGGAGAAAAAAAATAGTAAGGAGTCAGCTGTATGATTCAGAGACAGGGTTCCTTCCAGGTAGTGAGTTTGAAGATATAGATAACCAGGAGAGTGTGTGTGAGGGGAGCCAGAGAAGGTGATTTGTTATTGGGCTTAGGTGTGACGGTGCAGCTGCCATGGCCATCTGGGACCACTCTGAGGTGCTGTGCGGTGTCATCTCCAGACAAGGTGCCCATGGAACACCCAGGAAGAGGCCTGTACTTGGTGTTCTGTCCTTCGCTCCTGGTCTCTTCATGCTGCTCCCTCCCTCAGCTTGCAACACCCTTGGCCTCACCCTCTGCCTACAATTTTCTCCAGGAGACATCCTGACCTTGCCTGTTTTGACAGCAATTTTTTCTTGTCAAAGCCCCTGCAGCTCTAGACCTCTCTGGAGGCAGGTCTCCTTTCCCTGCCTTTCTGGGTGTCTTCCATGGGGCTTCATGCAGCCTGCACCTTGCAAAGCAGGAAGTTGATGACAAAGTGAGCTTGAGCTCTGCTTCCAGTGGGAGTTTATCGTTGTCACCCAGGAAATGTAACTGCACACCACAGAAGGGGAGATTCCTTCCCTAGCTGACTCCAAACAGGAAGTGGCTCTTCCTGGCTCAACCCAGGAGCCCAGGAGTGGGTCAGCTGGTGCAGTGACTACACAGATGCAGGGTGTGCTGGTTTTAGAGGTAGGGTGGGAGCTACAGCCTCCTGCCACCCTCAGGGAATCAGCTGAAGGGATACAATGTAAGGGAGGAGCAGTCTCCAGACAAATCAGCTCTAACAGCTCATCCTGAACCAGAAAGTGAGCAAATGTAAAAGACTCAGGTCCCCAGCACATTTTCCCTGGGACTGCAAAGCCACCTCCTTCTCAAAGTTGAGCATCCGCTCAACACTCTGCCCTCCGGTGCCTGGCCTGGCTAAGGAACCCTTCATGTTGCTGTTTATAAGGCTAAGAAAGGATTGAAGAGCTCACTTTGGACAGGTGGGGTGTGAGGTTGGGAGGGGAGGGTCTCTGAGGTGAGATGGTGAGGTGATGACAAGACAGAAGCAGTCACCATTTTATTGCACATCTGCCACGAGCCCAGTCCTTCCATAAATTTTACATTTAATCCTCACATTGATGAACACAATCTCAAACCTCAAGCCACTGAGGCTAGAGAGGCTATGTCACTTGCCCCACTGAATGCCCAAGGGGGGAGGCCATGCCACATCTGTTCTGTTTCAGAGTCCCTTTTCTTTCCACTTTGCCACCAGTTACTCTCCTCAGTCAGTGGCCCCTGATACTGTCTCTGGGATGGGCAACTGTTGCCCCTGTGGAAATCCCTGGTGGGTGCTGCCAGACAGGGTTGAGGGGTGCTGGAGATAGAAGTCAAGAATCTTTAGGGATCCCAGACACAGACAAGCAGTTCCATGGACACAAATACTCCACTCCAGGAGGCACACGCTAACCTTCTCATGGTGTGGATGTGTGGAAACACACAGTCTCTTTTTCTTTTTTTTGAGACAGAGTGTCAAGCTGTTGCCCTGGGTAGAGTGCCGTGGCATCACAGCTCACAGCAACCTCCAACTCCAGGGCTTAAGTGATTCTCTGGCCTCAGCCTCCCAGTAGCTGGCTATTTTTTGGTTGTTGTCATTGTTGTTTGGCAGGCCCAGGCTGGATTCGAACCCGCTAGCTCTGGTGTCTCACAGCCCACAGTCTCTTAATTACGCATCATGAAATCCTACAGAGGACTGACACAGCCCTGGGCATGTATATACACTCACTGTGCATGTATACACATAATGCACCATGTACACACCCTGTGACATACATGCACTTTGCACACATACTTGCATGTATGTGTGCATACCACACATGTGATGTGCACATCATCAATGTAGGCAGGCACCATGCATCACACACATGCACATATGCACCACCCATACACACACCCTGATGCAATTCTGGGGGCACAGCAGGTGGTGGGAAGGGCTCTGGCTTTGTCAGATGAGGTTGGTGATGCTGGATGTGGTCTCTTGACGCTGACCAGTAGACAACTGTCCTGAGATGCTGAAGATGCTGGTATTGCCACCATGGCCACTGTGGGTGGAGGGAGCAGCTATACAGATGGAGTTGCAGAGTCCACTCACGCCTACTTGATATAGCAGTAAGCCCAGCAGCAAGAGCGAGCCCAAGGCAGCCAGAATGATGCCCACAGAGAGCATGGCAGCTAGGGGCCGAGCAGGGGCTGGGGCAGTGGCCAGCCCTGCCAAGGTCAGGCCGGTAACCAGCAATATGAGGCCGCTGAGCAGCACCACAAGGGCATCAGCTCCCCCGCCACTGCGCAGCAGCGCAACATGGTGGGCCTGTCGTATGCAGTTCATGTCCTGCACAGCCGAGCTCATCAGCTGCTTCACCAGAACCAGCAGGGCCAGCAGACAGAGCACAGTGCCAGTTGCTAAGCGCCACTCACCTGAGCGGCTGCTAGTGGATGACAGCAGGACCACGCCGCCGGCCCCACAGCCTGCCACAAGGCCCACGGCCATGGCAAAGCACAGTGCCGAGCGCCGTGGCTGTTGGGACCACCACAGCTCCACTTGCTCCGCCAGTACATTGGCAGGCAGCCCCCGGGTCCCCTGGGCTTGGGCCCCCTGTTCAGACATGGTGTGCTGAGGCAGTGGTCAGGGCAGAAGGACAGTTTTAGGGTCAGAGGGTGCAGTTCATGGCCTCGTGCCCCCACCACCTGCTTAGCAGCTACAGGCCCAAACTTCTATTCCTCTTGCAGTCCAGGCTGTGGTTCCCATCACCTGCAGCAGAAGGATCACAGTCTTACCTCCCCAGCCTGTCTGTTTCTCCCTTCATACCTTCGAGTCTTGGGGACGACCCCTGGAATCCCCCCAACCTGGGGAAAACCTCCTCCCCAGCTCTGTCTCTTGGGGATGCCTTGCGACCCAGGAGAGTTTCTGCCCCCACTGAGCCCCCCAGCACCCCTTGGGGAATCTCCTTGACTAGCCTCTGACCTCTTTTGCTCCGGATCTCCCACTCGCCTGTCCCATCCCGGACGGGTGAGAGGGCTGGTGCCATGGTGGACGATGGGACGATGAACAGCCAGAGATAAAGCCTCATTCAGGATCTCACTCACATGGCCTCAGCTGTCACCACTGGTTCCTGGTAGGGGGGAGCTGTGAGGAGGGAGGGGACTTATGACTTAACTCTTGTGGAACCAGAGTGTGGCCCTGAATTTCCTGTCAGGGCTTCATCTCCTCCTCCTCTCTGGTTTGCTACTGAACCCTAACAGCCCCCTCCGCTGACATCTTGACCAATCTCACAGCCTGACTTTGGCACTATAAAACTGCAGGTTCCCCAATCTGTCTCTCTCCAACCTGATCTACCTCCTGGCTTATTAGTCACCTTGATGTCCTTGAGGTCCCGTAGTCACCCCTGATGCAACAGGTCCCAACCCAAGCTTGTCATCACACCCCAACACCATTATGCCCTCCTGGGTTCCTTACTTCAGGCGCACAAACCTCAGCTACTAGTGGACTCCTCCTCCCTCCTTGTAGCTAAAATCCACCCCACCCAGGCCCTTCCCACCCAGGAAGTCTAACTCAGGCATTTCTTCATCCAGTTCGCATCTCTCCTCCCACTGCTCCTGCCTCCTCATCCTCTTCCCCCTGCTCTCCCCTCTCTTCTCCACCCATGCCCACCATGCCATTCTCCCCCATACTTTCCCTAAAGTGGAGTGAAGGAGAAAGGAGGGCCTGCCCCCAGTCCTTCCCACTGGTGGGAACTTGGCAAGGGACCTGACAGCAATGGCAACTGTCCTCTACAGGACAGTTGGTATAACTCAGACTTGGCAAAAATGAAGCAGCTGTGGTGCCTGCACTCAAGGAGCCCCAGGCTGCAGCAGGAGACAAAACAAGCAGGCCTGGCTCCTGCAACTGGTGCTGCATGTGGAGCAGTCAGCACAGAGCCCTGCGAGCCACAAAAAGGGCATGGGGGTGGGTCTGGAAGCCTCAGTTTCCTATCTGAAAAGTGAACACAAGGACATTGGGGGAGAGGTTTGAGCCCCTTGACATTTTCATTTCAGGATTCCAATATAGCCTAAAGCCTGCATAGATACTCAAAGCATGGTTTTTGAATAAATAAACTCAATGTTACCCTTCTAATTCAGGGTAGGATATAGGACTTAGGTCCTGGATCCTTTCAGGAATCTGACTACGTGGCATAGCAGAGGTTACACCCAGGTGAGGTATTTGTCCTCCAGGAGACCCCTCCGCAGTACTAGCTCTTTCCCACAAGGGGGCGGGGCCAGTGCTGATGCCCCCCAGGGAAATGGGGGAGGTGCTATGGGAGGGACTGTGGAGTCAGGCCCAGCATTCCTGTGGGCTCTGACTTCACTGGTTTAAAAGTGCTAGCACAGGTGTACTGAGACGGTGCATCAGGTGGGGTTGGGATGGAGGTTCTCAGGGAAAAGCCCATGGGAGAAGGTGGGGGGGTGGGAGAGGTGGGGGATTGCGGGGCACTCACGAAAAGCCTGGATGTGCTGGATCCGATCACAGCGGGCAGGACCGGGCAGGTGGGGCGCTCTAGCTGTGTTTCCGGGGAGACGCTTCACCTGCCTATCTGCACTCAGGTGAGCCTGAGGGGAGGGCTATTAACAGGTGTTGTTTCCAGGGCTGGGCTTGAGCCGATTGGCTGATGTGGCACTACTCCTTCTGTTGGTCAGAGGCCATCTTGGGAAGGGAGGGCCTTCTGCCTGCCGCTGTGAGGACTGGGAATACAAGGCAGACCTGGGCAGCAGGAGAAATGTTGTGTGCCTGGGTCCTGACCAAACCCCCAGTTCCTACCCCAGCTTAGCTTTAGCTCCAGCCTCAGAACCTCACATTAACTCCAGCTGCAGTTCCAAACCTTGACTACTTAGTACCCTCAGCTCCCATTAGCAGCCCAGCTCCTGCTGCCCATCTGAATCCTACTTCCCCAGCTCCATTTCCAAATTCAGTTCTAGTCCCAGCTCCTAATATAACCTCAAATCTGGTTTGAAATCTCGGTTCCAACTTATAACTCCAACCCAAATTCTAGACTTAGGTTCTAGACCCCCAAACCTGCTCTCAGCTCCAACCTTGACTCCTCTTCCTGAACCAGCTCCCCAAACCCAATGGCAACATCAGCTGATCCCCAAACCCAGCCCTAGTACCTCTATCCCTTGGTCCTCGGATGGAGCCCCCACTTGCTCATTCTCCAAAGTGTCATATGCCTAGCCCAGATAGGCCTCATCCACATGGCCAGCCCCTGCTTAGGAGAGAAGGGATTTGAGTAAACAGGGAGGAGGGCTAAGGAGGCCTTTCAGGTGGAAAGCAGGAGATCCCAGAAGATACTTCTAAATGAATGCCACACTCCTTCACAAAAGCTCACAGAGCTCCTGTCATCCTTGCCAGGCTAGACATTTGCCACTGGCACCCTGCCCTCCAATCAGAGTAAGTGTTATACAGTTCTGCAATCTCTGTCCTCCCGTGTTTGAACTCAGAGTTCCCCTGCCTGGGATATTTACCACTCCCCAGCCTTACATTGTGCAACTGAAATGTCACCTCTTCCAGGAAGCCCTCCCTGACCAGCAGGCTGGTTTAGGGGCCTTTTTGCTGTACCCATAGCAGCTGTGCTTCCCCCACAGCTGCCCTTACTGGAGTGTACTTAATTGCTTTTACTTCCTGTCACCCCCTACTAGACATGTGGTCCCTAGTGAGTGTAGGAATAGTGCCTGTTTCACTAACCACTGTGACCTCAGTAGCCAACTTGTTGGGAGAACCAATAAATATTTGTCAAAAATTGGCTGAAGAAATGAAAGCAAGAACTGATAGATGTGGGGTTTTGAGCAGGCAGCATGTGAGATGAAACTGGAAAGACAAACTTGGCTCAGTGAGGCATTTGGACTGTGTAAAGTGCCCACTTTAGAGGGTTCCAAAGTGTAACAGGGACACAGCTGGGCCTCTGTTCCTAAAAGGCAAACCTGGCCCCACACATCCAGACTGGCAAAGGATAGCTGCTGCTGCTGCTGGTGGTGGTGGGGTTGGCTGTCTCTTATCCCTGGGCCCTTATGATGCCTGTTGCTTTCTTCTTCTGATGTGGATGAAATAGAAAAGAAAAACAAAACCAAAGTTATCTTTCCATTTTCAGTTCATAAAATAACTGTGCACCTGTTTTCCTTGTTCTGTGGAGTTGATTAGGGGATCATCATAACTCTAGAACAGTCCTGTCCGTTAGAAATATAGTGTGAGTCACGCTGCCGTTTAAACTTTTCTAACGACCACATTAAAAAATTAAAAAGAAACAAGTAAAAGATTAAAATTCAAATACTTTATTTAATTCCAAAATACATGTGAATATACAAGTTGTTAATGAGCTATTTTATAGTGTTATTTTGGACCAAAGTCTTGAAAGTTCAAGTATGACCTTTATACTTATCATGCACCTCATTTCAGACATGCTCAGTCACCACATTTGGCTTGAGACCGTGTCCTTACAGGGCAGCACAACTCTAAGATGTCCTTCCCCTCAAGAAAAGTTAGGGCAGGCTGGACTGGGGGGACAATGGTGAGTGGGGTGTTGTAGGTTTTGATCTTACGCTTTGCAAAGCATTATAAAAGGTATCCCATTATAATAAAGGGGCTCAGCTCAGAGGTGCTGTGAAGCAGAGGGCCCAGCAGGGCTTAATGGCTACAGATTCCTCTTGTACACATTTGACATTTATGTACCCTCTGGTTCCAAGGAAGGTTCCCCCCCAGCCAGACCAGCTGTCCTGGATAGAGCTGGGGCAGAGGACCCATGAGATTTTTCTCTCCTTTTCCCTTTCCTTGGGGGTTTACAGGAACTTTATGGGTAGGAGAAACAAAGCCCAGAAGTTTCCTCAGTTTAAACATTGACTGGGCAAATCTTTGTTCTACTTCTGGGTCATTTCTATTAGTTTGGAATTAAAGTGGAAAGGCAGGCTCCTCTTAGGGCTGTTGAACTGTGTCCCCAAAGCAAGGTTGTTGGGGTAGCTCACATGGATGGCAATGAAGGTCAGGAGGAGGTGATGGCGTGGGCACAGTGTGGAAGGTGTGGATGAACTGCCCCTGATGCACCAGAAGGCAGTTGGTGGGAATGGCAAGGGGTGGAACCGATAGGAGAGGCCGTGGGCCGCCTCCTTGCTTCTGCCATGTCCCACTTTAGGCTATTCTCAGTCTGGTGGCCCCAGTGATCCCATTAAAAGGTAGAGCAGACCATGCCACTGCCCACCTCCCTTAGATGAATAGCGTCCTCCTGCCATCTCCAAGGTCCTCTTAGCTTCATTCCTGCTGCCTTGGGGCCTCTGCACTGGCTGTCCCCTCTGCTTGGAATGCTTCTCTCCTCACATGGCCCCTCCCTCCCTTCAGGAATGTTCTCAGGCCCACTCTGTCTAAAGTCACAACCTCCCCCAATATTTTCTAGCCCTGACCACACTTTCATTTCCTTTATTCCCTTATGTTTTTCCTTAGTACTTAGCACTTTCTAATATGCTGTATATTTCTCTCATCAATGTGTCTTGCCCCCCAGAATGTATGCTTCATGAAGGAAAGTGAGTCTTGTTTGTTCATTGTGCATCCCCAGCTCCTAGAATATGCCTGGCATATGCTCAATAATTGTTGAATGAATAGTGAAAAGAACACTGGTTTTAGAGCTAAAATGATCTTACACAGGTTCAAGTCTGAGCTCTAGCTGTGCATCCTTAAGAAAACTTCCTGCTCTCTATGTGTCTCAGTCTCTCCATTTGTAAAATGGGGGCAACAGTACTTAGTCCACACAGGTGAGGGGTATTAAATAATAGAGTTAATTCAGCACACATTCACTGTGTTTCTTCTCTGGAGCAGGTGTTGTGTACATGCTGGAGATGTAGGGTGAGGAGAGAGATGTCGTCCCTGCTGTCCCAAGGGCAGGTTCGGAGATGACTGGACACAAAGTGCAGGGTACCTGAAGGTCCTCAGTGGCCCAGGCACCCCTGCCACCATGCTTAGGGACAGTTCCCTGAGACAGATGTCTTTTGGAATATCAGTCCACTCACAATAACCATCCTTACCCCAGCAACCAGGATTATATTTTGTGACACAACACTATAGCTGTAGATGATTAGATGGACTAAGCCCCGAGCTAGGCTGAAAAGATTCTCTGAAAATTGGACTAGATATTTCATTTCAGCTTGAGGGTTTATATTAATAAGGGGTGCTAAGGTGCCCTTCTGCTACCTGAACTGGCAAAAGAAAGCTGGTCTGCAGAGAGGGGCAAGGACAGGAGAGGGGGAGGAGTTCCAGCAGTGTCCCAGGCCCTGGCTCAAATCTTTCCTGAGATCTTTTGCATCTCTGCCATGAGATCCCGTGAGATATCATCCTCAGTGCCAGATAATAAATTCTCCTTTCTTACTTCAACTGGCTGGAATTGGTTTCTGTTACTTGTGGCTAAAGATGGGCCCTCAGAGCTCCCATGTACAGAACTAGAATCTTGCAGTCCTACTTATGGTAAAGTTAATGTATAATTACACACAGTAGGTACTTAAGTGAAGACTAGTCCACATTCACTGCTTCTGCCAAATCTTACCATGTGACACATACTCAATGAGCAATAAATACAAGTTCTTGCATACTGTCAGTCAGGTGATAAGTAATAAGGTAATAAGTAACCCTAGTCTCTCCTGTTGCCTGGTGCCCACAGCAGGGTTACTTCCTTATAACTCTGTTCCTTGGCCCAGCTCAGCTCAGGGGACTCTGGCTGCATCTTGCACATGTATAACAGGCCCCTGAACCTCCAATGGTCTAGGAGAGGTCACCTCAATGGAATTTAAGATGAGTGAGCCCCACTCCTGGTCTTGAGATACCTTTCCTTTCACTTCTTACTGCAAATCCAGAGCAGTGATTGTAGGGGGTCCTACCGGTCATGAAGATATTCCATGGCCCACTAGGTGCCCTTAGGTCCTTCATGGGACTAGCTGGTTGGCAATGGCTGGCCATGTTTTGTGTAACAAGCAGGATGGTGATGCCAGAACATCTTGTAGCATCTTCAGGTCTGAGAGAACAGGATGGCAGAGGAGGTCTGGCTACAGCTGATGCCAAGACTCTAGAAGAAGAGGAGGGGGCCCAATAGATGTCTGGGGCCCAGAGAGAGGAATTTTGGAGGCTCTTAAATCAGGGTGGCACAGCAGCCACCAAGGGCACCAACAGTCACACTGGAATTAATGAATCCTCTGAGGTCAACAGTGGATTGCAACCAGAAGAGCAAAAGCACAGTCCATGTGCCAATGCCTAGTTCAGGCATCCTCAAACTATGGCCTGCGGGCCATATGCGGCCTGCCTAGGACATTTATCTGGCCCACTGGGTGTTTTTGTCCCCACCGCCTGTCCTGCTTAGCAGCTGACTCGTCCCAGGGCCTGCAGTCTGGCCCTCCAATGGTCTGAGGGACAGTGAACTGGTCCCCTGTTTAAAAAGTTTGAGGACCCCTGGCCTAGTTGCTTGGGTGACCAGCAGGGCATCCGTGGCTGCTGTAGGAGGAGGTAACTGCAGGCCTGCTCCATCCCTGTGGGGTCAGCTAGCTGAAGAAACCTTGTGAGGGAGGTGGGGGCACCAGTGGGGTGAGTGCTTCTTGCCTCCCATGGAGTGAGGACAGACAAAGGAGAGAGAGGTTTTTGATGCAGCAGCCAAAGAACCCATGCCACCCAACAGGTGGATGTAGGAGCACTGAACTAAGAACATAAGAGGTAAATAAGGTTTTACCTCTGGCCCTAGAGCCAACAGCTATGTTCACTCTGTGTAGTTAAGAAAATACCCTGCTGACCTGCTGGCTAAGGTGCCAGGTTCCACTAGGGTAGGGCTCTCCCTGGCCTGGACTTCCTCCTCCTCCTCACCAGCTGGACAGCAGCCAGTGTAGGCTGGGCTCAGGTTAGCTTGGCTTGGGAGTTTTTGGCTCCTTTAACTTCTGGTTTAGACTCTCCAGGTGTCACACACCCTCCACCACTTGGCCTATGGTGTTTTGTTTGGGCTCCTGTCCAGGGCAGGGCCTGGAGAAAGGGCTTGGAGTTATCAGGCAGCCTGGGCTAGACCCCAGTTCCGCTTGTGCTAGTCACCTTTCTCTGGGTTCCTCATCTGTTAACCAAGGTCCATCTTTACATGAAATGTGATGTCTTGACTCCAAGATATTTTTCATTTGAAAAAATCTATCACGTGAAGGTCAATGGAGAATGTCCTTCTGGACCAGCGTCCTCTGCATTTTTGTTCTTCCCAGGTCAATGCTCCCTTCCCCCTAGCTGGCCTAATTTCTGCCAGTCCTTACATCAGAAGAGTTCATGTCTCTCCCTCCCTCCTGCCTTCATCTTGGTCCAACCCACTGTCCTCTCCCACCTGGACATCCATGACTTCCCCTACCTGGGCCCTGTCAATCAGTTCCCCACACAGATACCTGAGTGAGCTTTACAAACAGATGCATCCTCATGGGTCTCCCCTAGTAGGAGAGGTGAACTAAAGGGTTAGGAAGGAAACAGCATGGCAGGTATAATGCGGATGGGAGTAGAGTTGGAATTGCCTTTCTGAGGTGACATGTAAGCTAAGATCTGAAGGATGAAGTTCATGAAGTGAGGTGTGGGGCAAGAGCGTTTCAGGGAGAGGAAACCATGTGTGGAATGACCTGGAGGCAGGAAAGACCTTGGCCTTTTGTAGGAACTGAAAGGCCAGTGCAACAAGAGCTTGGAGAGCAGTGGGCAGTGACTTCTGTGTGCCTTCAGCCCTGCATGGTCTGGCCCTGCTAACTCCAGCCCCCCAATCTCATTTCAAGTCAGTTTCTTCAGCAAAGGTACAGTCAAGATGTGAGTTTGGAGTGGAGTTTGAATCCAGAAAAGCTCACCTACCTAGTCTCCTAATTTAATTAGCCATCACCTTTGTGGGTAAACCTCTCCCGGGTACTTGGACATTTTCCTGCTCTCTAGTTCTAGTCTCCCAGTAGGGCAAGGACATGTGGAGAGCATGCTGGTATGGAAGGGTCAAGCTGGCTGCTATAATGGGGCACAGGCTGGGGAGGGGAGGTAGTTGCACAGGAAGAGGTTCCTGTAGACCTGTGGAACACTCTGCCCCATGGCCTCTGCTGTGTGCCTTCCTTCTGCTGTCTATAGCCTTTGGGAGAGCCTTGCCAAATGTGACGGCCAAGTCTTGCTCTCACTGTGAAAACTAGCCCAAGAGCAGTGCCCAGAGTTTCAGTAAAGCAGATAAGGGAAAGATGGGAAGATGGCAGGTTTAAGATAACCAATAGAGACCAGCAGAGACTATGGCTTAAACATTTATCATTTAGGTATTAGAGGAGTGTCTGGTCTCTGCAGGCAGAAGACAGGGATGTTGGGTTATATTCTTTTGCTCATTAGTGCATAAAAACTTTCTTTCTTGGTACCTACGTATGGCTGGGGTTAAAAATCAGCTCAAGAGGAAGGAGACAAAGTAGTACCCCCAGAAATGGAGGAGCAGGACAGGGCCCTGCAGAACAAAGATGGCATGTCTAGGACAGTGTGGAGATGAGAGGAGTAAGGGTAGAGCTCTGCTTATAGTCCCAAGAACAGGGTCAGCAGGTAATGTAAAACTCTGGGGGATTCTTGTAGCATTTCCATAACCATTATTTTACAGCCATCTTTCCCCCCTCTTTACATAGATATCAACATCCTCACAAAGCCTCACTACATTTCATAAAGGAGAAGGAAGGAAATGTAGAGGCTTTGTCTGGTCCTGACAGAGATGGCAGTGGGGAAAGCCTGCGGGGAAAGCCCCATCCTTGAGGCCCAGTGAGTAAAGGGGGTGGGAGGAGGCCAGCCTTAAGTTCAGTGTGATCTCAGTGCCAGCCTGCCCCATGCCCACACAGGGACAGTTGGTGGTGGTGCTAGAAGACCTGGAGCCTCTAGTCCTCTGGCTCCCCATTTCCCTACCCCTGCCTGGACCCCTAGCTAAGCAGAAACTGGACAAGGTGTGGGCAAACACCTTTATTCCAACTGTGTCCCAGACTCCCCAGGGCAGGAGAAAGAGGCTGTTTGGGTCAGTGTTGCAGGAACCATGAGGGTTCCTGCTTCAGGCACATGGTGCTACCTCTGGCTGTGGCTGCAAATAGCTCACTGGAGGGGTCACTTGGTCTGCACCTCGGTGTCCACCTCTGAGGCGAGGGAAGGAAGCCGGATTCCAGTGAGGGTGTGGAAGCCCGGCATTTGCTCCTGTTCCTGGATCTGGTCTCTGAGGCGCTGGATTTCCAAGCGTTGCATTTCAATGATTCTCCATGTTTCTTCTTGCTCGTTCAGTCTCGTGGTGGGAGTGATGCTGAGCCCATCCTTGCTAGGTGCTGTAAGGGATGGAGCAGGACCAATGAGAGCCTGTTCACTGGACCACTGCATGGCATCCTCCCCTCCTCACTCCCAGCCTCCTCAAACACTTATCAGGCATCTTCTGAGGGGTAGATTATCCCAGATACTAAACACAGAGATGAACCACTTCACTGTCTAATGGAGATGGACAAAGAGCCATGCTTCAGAGCAATGAGGTGAATGCTGAATGCACTGCAACCCAGCTGACCCTTGAGCCCTTTCCCCACCATGGCCCCATTTCCTGCTCCATACGCACTATCCAGGTGACCCATGCTGCCTTCCAGACCACTGATCTTTCTCTACTTGTAAACCCCCTGCTCCTGCAGACAGACACTGCCCTCACCTCCTGGTGTGTCCACTCACTAACAATGCTTCTTGGCTGAGTAGTCCTCCCTGTCTCAGAGGTGGTGTCATTGTGGATGACATCAGTGAACAGCAGGTTCTAGGGCTTACCACATTCTCTGGCCTAACATGATGAACTAGCAGTAATGGCCTTGGCCTCCACGCCCCATCAGCACCCAGTCCTGTGGCTTTCCCTCCCTCATCACCACCCAGGATCCCTATCTAGAATCTAGAATCTAGATGGTCCACTCCTATGTCCACTCTAGATGGTCCACTCAATGTCTGCCTATGCTCAACACACAGGAGCTCTCACTGAATTGAGACCTCTTCCTCTTGGACAGCTCTGTTTCTCACCTACAGTCATCCCCTTTTCTGGCCAGCAAGATTCACAGTGAGCTTGTCCTCCATTTTCCCATTGGCCCTTCAGTATTCCAGCCACCTGGTCCTCCTATCCCATGTGCCCTGCACAGCCTAGACCTGACATGCCCATCTCTGGGTGTCTCCCTTTCCACATCTGGCCGGCTGTGTGCTACTGCAAAAACTAACACAAGATTCTTGGGCTTCCGATGGGCTTTATGTCCACAGTTGGCAAACCCTTCTGTTACCTGCAATGACATTCCTGAACTGGGACCTCCTCTCACATCCTCCCCACACACTTCACGGTGGGTACTGGCACCTACTCCAAGAAACCATCTATAGCGTTCTCACACTGTCCACTGTCTCTCAGAGAAAGGAGGGGGGTCTTTCTTCCACCCGCTGCCACCCTTCCTTATATATCTGGAGGGAAAACTGGAAAAGAGCAGCCAGTGGAGGCCAGGGAAGAGTGTGAAAGAGGAAATGAGAGGCCCTGCTTTGGGCCTCTAACTGGTATAACAAGTGAGCATTCAAACAGCACTTGGCTTATCCTGCCTATCTTCCCAGAAGTCTGGACCCTTCTCTTTTTGTCTTTGCTCCTTGACTTTTCTCCTTTTCTGCAGATTCTAGGCTCTTGATTTTTCTTTTCTTTTTTTTAAGATAGGGTCTTCCTGGGATAGAGTGCCCAGCTCACCACAATCTACCTCCTGGGATCCCAGTAGCTGGGACTATAGGTAAGCACTACAATGCCCAGGTTATTTTTCTATACTCTGCAGAGACAGGCTGGTTTCCCTCTTGCTCAGGCTGGTCTTGAACTCCTGACCTCTAGTGATCCTCCTGCCTTGGCCTCCCGAAGTGCTAGGATTATAGGTGTGAGCCACTGCACTGGGACATAGGCTCTTGATCTTTTAGTACTTCTTTTCCTGGTCTTGACCCTTCATCTTCTCTCTGTTGCTGGTTGTCCCTGGCAATTACCCCTCAGAGTCAAGTGATGGCATGGCCCTGGGGCCTAGATAAGTAGCTCCCCTGGGGAGGCATGGCACACACAGGTAGAGAAGCCTACCCCACCTGCTCTGTCAGCTCCCTCTTCTCTCTCCTGGTTACTAGCATCTCTGGGAACTTACACCCCCCCCACCTCTCCCACCCCGGGCCCATACTCTCTCTCATCTGCCTTTGCCCATGCTGCTTACCAGTCACCATCTGGCTTCCCAGGGGGACCCACTGTGTGTTTGTGAAGCCATGGTCCTAGAGGTAACCACTGGAGTGAGCCTGAAAATGCTGTAGCACTTGGAATTCTTCCTCTCTCTCTGCCCTGATGCCAGCAGGGCTGGCCACACATTTTTCCCAGGGCTGCTTCTGGTGTTGTAAGGATCTCCATGCAGATTGTAGCTGTAAGGCCCCTCAGGCCATTGTTCAATCATGGATGAGTCCAAGTGCCCTCAGGCTGAGAAGTAGGAGGCACTGCAATAGCGGCCTGTTCCCATACTTACAGGGGAGGGAGATCAGACACTGCAGAGCCACTGGGTGGGTTTTCCCCTCTCCTTAACCTTTAGCTTCCTAATTCTCTATTGCTTTGACTATTGTTTTTTAAAAAAAGATATTCATGCAATAGAAAACTGGAAGGAAAGCATGCTTTTCTTAATATTCTCTTGATTTAATAATTATTATTTATCAAAGTTATATATGCCTATAATGTGGAGTCAAATAACCCTACAAAGCTTTTTTTTTGAGACAGAGTTTCACTTTGTTGCCCTTGGTAATAGTGCAGTGGCATGGCAGCTCACAGCAACCTTGAACTCTTGGGCTTAAGCAGTCTTCTTGCCTCAGCCTCCCAAGTAGTTGGAACTACAGGAGCCTGCTATAATGCCTGGCTGTTTTTAGAGACAGGGTCTTGCTACTGCTCAGGCTAGTCTTGAACTCTTGAGTTCAGGCAATCTCCTGGCCTTAGCTTCCCAAAGTGCTGGGATTACAGGCGTGAGCCACTGCAGTCATCTTTACAAAGCTTGTTGCAAATAATAGTAATTTCTTGTTCCGCATTCATTTCTCAGTCCTCAGAGGCAACAATTTAAATTATTTTAGCTAAATTCTTTTGGTATTTACTTCCACACTCTGCTTTGATTCACGTGCTTCTGTTGCTTCTTTGATTTGTCATTTTGGGGCATTTTCCACTGACTTCCCACTATGAACAAGGAGAATGTAGCTTCTCTTTGACACCTTTTCCTACCCATGAATACTTCTCATCCTATCACTCCCCCTCCCCCCCAATTTTGAGAGGATTAATAGTCAGAATTTACACTGTTACGATTTATGCAACTGCTAATCACATCTGAACCATGTAGTATACAATGATTCTTTTTCCTTCTCTGCACATTAATTCATCTAATTTACATGTACTAAATTACTAAATGCTATGTATTATATTGCTAATCCAATCTCAACTCTTTGGTAGTTATGTAAGTATTCTCATTAGATATTTAGATATTCTATCAATTTCATCTCCTCCAAGTGCCTTGTGACCTACTCAATTTGCCCAGATTGCTCTCACAGCTATTGTCTGGCAATTTGCCTTCATCATCATTTTAGGGAGTTTTTTGCTTTTCTCTCTTACTTAAGTATCCTGTTTCTTGAATCTTATGTCTTTTTCTTGGTTTACTGCCTTCCTTTGGTGAACATCAAGTAGCTTCCTAAGAAAGTATGCATGGGAGGTAAATCTATTGAGACATTTACATATCTGAAAATGTCTTAATTCTAACCTTTCCTTGATTGATTGCTTGCTGGGTTTACAATTTTGGATTAGAATCATTTTCTCTTGAAAGATTAAAGACATCAGTCCATTGTCTCCTAGATCCCAGCTAGTGTTGAGAAGTCTAATGCAACTGGGATTTATTGTTGTTGTTTGTCAATTTTAGGTCCTTTAATGCCACAGGGCTAAATGAAGAAACTATTTTTGCCATGGTTATACATGGATGATATAATAATAACTTTTTAAATTTAAAAATTAAAAAAATTATGGTAAAATCTATATAATATAAAATTTAACATTTTAAGCCTACAGTTATGTGGTCTTAAGTACATTCACATTGTTATACACCATCACCACCAACCATTTCCAGAACCTTTTTTGTCTAACCCAACTAAAGCTCTGCATCCAACAGAGTACTAACTCACCATTCTCTTCTCCTCCCTATCCCCTGGCTATCCCCATTCCACTTTCTGTCTCTATGAATTTATTCCAGCAATCTCATTTAAGTGGAATCATATAATATTTGTCATTTTGTGACTGGCTTCTTTCACCTAGCATAATGTCTGGAAAGTTCATGCACATTTGTAGTATGTGTAGAAGTTCCTTCCTTTTCAAGGCTGAATACTATTCTGTATCCCAGAGATTCTGATAATTCATATCTTCATTATTGTTTTGTTCCAAAAATTTGGTAATTTCCTTCTTAATCTCCTTATGACATAGCTATCATTTAGCATAAGGTTATTTAGCTTCCATGTTTTTGTTTTGTTTGTTTGTTTTTTGCATTCAATTTCATCTGGTTTTCATCTTAGTTTGAAGTTTTGTTTTTTTGGCCAGGGCTGGGTTTGAACTCACCACCTCTGGCATATGGGGCCAGTGCCCTACTCCTCATGCGCTGTCCCATGAAGTTTTTTTTAATTTTTTTCTTTCTTCCTTTAGTGATTCTCTTGCCCTTTACCTCCCAAGTAGCTGGGATTATAGGCGCCCGCCACAACGCCTGGCGTTTTTTTTGTTTTCGTTTTTTTATAGAGACAGGGCCTCACCCTGGCTCACTCCAGTTCACTCCGGCTCATGCTGGTCTTACACTGGTATTATGCTGGTCTTGAACTCAGCTGAGCTTAGGTGATCCACCTGCCTTGGCCTCCCACAGTGCTGGGACAACAGGCATGAGCCACCATGCCCAACCAGCTTCTGTATTTTTGTATGAGTATGCAGATTCCTGTTGTTACTGAGTTCAACTTTTATTCCATGATGGTCCAAGAAGATGCAAGGAATTCTATTCTTTTAAAATTTGCTGAGGTTAAACTTGTGACCTAAGATGTGATCAATTTTGGAGTATGTTTCATGGGCTGATAAGAAGAATGTGTATTCAGTTTTGTTAGGATGAAATGTTCTGTAGATGTCTGTTAAATCCAATTGTTGAATGGTTAAGTTTAAGTCTAAAATTTCTTTGCTTAGCTTCTTACTGGAGGATCTATCCACCCTGCCAAAGGAGTGTTAAAATCTCTGTTATGGTACTGGAGAAAATAAAATTGCTCATGTCTGATAGGGTCCCTCTTATAAATTGAGGTGCATTCTGGTTGAGTGCATAAATGTTAATAGTTGAAATCTCATCATATGGAATGTAGCCCTTAACACATATGAAGTGACCATCCTTATCTTTCCTTACTTTGGTTGGTTTAAAGCTTATTGTGTCTGCAAATAAAATTGCAACACCTGCTTTTTTCTGATTTCCATTTGCCTGAAATATAGATGACCATCCCTTCACCCTGAGTCTGTGTTTATCTTTTAAGGTAAGATGAGATTCTTGTATGCAACAGATATCTGGCCTGAGTTTTTGTATGCAGTCAGCCAACCTGTGCCTCTTTAGAGGACAATTTAAGCCATTTACATTAACTGTGAATATTGATAAGCCTGGTAAAATTTTGGGTATCAAGTTTTTCAAAAGTCCAGTGGACATTTTTAATCCTTTCGCCACTGTGGAAGCTGGAATTTGATTAAAAGTTTCTGAGTGAGTTTACTTTGGTGGTGGAGGAATGCCCTGGTCATTGTGGAGGATAGGTCTGAGAATATCCTGGAGAGCTGATTTAGTTATGGCAGATTTCTTCAACATGTAAATGTCATTAAAGTATTTAATTTCTCCATCATAAATGAAAATCAGTTTAGCTGGATACAGGATCCTGGGTTGAAAGTTATTTTGTTTTAGGGGATTAAAAGTCGATGACTGCCCTCTTCTAGCTTGAAAGGTTTCAGCAGAGAGATCTGCAGTCATTCTAATATTCTTCCTCTTGTAGGTTACGGTTTTCTTATGTCTGGCTGCTTGCAGAATTTTCTCCTTCATATTCACTTTGGCAAAGTTAATTATAATGTGTCTAAGAGATGTCTTATTTGGGTTGAGTTGTGCTGGGGTTGTGAAACAACTGTCTGCTGTCTGAATTTTAGAAGCTGTTGGCATGTCTGGGAAGTTCTCCTTCATTATCTCATGAAGTAAAGCATCTGTGCCTTTTGAAGCAACCTCTTCACCTTTGTGGCAAATATTAGTTTTCTTCAAATCATCCCTGAGCTCTCAAAGAGAATGATCCGTTTTTGCTCTCTACCTCCTCTTCCTCTTTGAGGGTTTGGGAGCATTCAAAAGTTTTGTATTCAATGTCAGAAATCCTTTCTTCTGCCTGCTCCATTCTGTTACTGAGGGATTGTACTGTATTTCTCATATCTTTGAGGGCTACAAGTTTTTGCCTCAAAGTGTCAAAATCTTTGGTGATTTTTGTCTTTGAATTCATTGAATTCTTTTTTATTAATTTTTTTTTGCAGTTTTTGACTGGGACTGGGTTTGAACCCGCCACCTCCGGCATAGGGGGCCGGCGCCCTACTCCTTTGAGCCACAGGCACTGCCTGAATTCATTGAATTCTTGAGACAACTTTTGAAATGCTCCTTGAATTTCTAATTCCAACTTAACCTCCATTCTGTTAATTTCATTTGCAGTTTAAAATCTGAATTTGATTTCTGATATCTCAGCAATTTGTTTATGAATGGGATCTTTAGTTTTGTCCACTATGTCGTTCCTTGGTGGAGTTGATCTACACTGGTTATTCATGTTGTTGGAGTTTTTCCACTGATTACACCCCATTATGATTTTATACCATTTGGCTAGATAAGCAGATAAGGTGAAGTTGGCTTGGGGGCTCCTGGAGTGGTGATTAACCAGCCCTTTTCCCAAGAGCTGTGCCTGGCGTCTGTACCTTTTCCCTTAGAGCTTTGCAAAGGACCCATACAGTGCCACAGCCTGAGACACTGGAGTCCTGCTTGGTGTGGTAGGGCTAAGTGGCTCTGTCTTATTTTCAGCTGGTCTCTGTCCAATCCTAGTGAGTCAGTAACTCTGGGTTGAAGTCTCAGCTGTTGAGAAATACCAGCAATTAAGTCATCCTCCATCCCCATGGGCAAGAACTGGAAGAGGAAAATCAAACCTCCCTACAACTACACACCCAGGGTACCACTTTGCATAGTCCTCAGGTGATTGACCCAGTTCAGATGTTCCAAATCAATTGTCCCAGTCAGCACCCAGTCTCAAGTGGGAGAGTTCAAAAGGTCCCCAGATACTAGATAGCAGGGGTCTGCTGGCAGCTCAAGTATGACTCACTCCAGTGCTCTGTGGAGTCAGAAGGACCCACCCAGCAAATGATTTACTGTGGGAAGGTTGATGCCTTCTTCCCCACCTTGCACTTCTGTCACACCCATTCATTCACTGGTAAGCCCGCAGGACTGTAACCCAGTTCCCTCCAGTGAGCAAATGCTCCAGGTGTTTGAGCCTGCCTGAGACACAGGGAGATCTATCTCTCCTCTACCAGGCTGCCACCATTTGATAGGGGATGCTGAGGCCTGACAACTTTGGGTGCTTAATGGAAGCTGGGGCAGTTCACTAAGTTCAGATGTTGCTGACACTGCAATCAGATGTTGCTGACACTTCTTTTTTTGCAGAAATTGTGTTTCTATCCTAGCTATATTCTCCTGCAGGCCAGGCGCTGTTTGAGTTCACAGAAACTGTGACTCAGCCCTGCACTGTGTGGCTACCCAGAGCTGGTGTCTCTGTCTTGGCTGCACTCTGTTGGGGTGGGAACGGTTAGAGCTCGTGCTCAGCTCTCAATTCTTGCCTCTCCCTGGGCTGGTGCAGTTGCCCCACCTGCTTTTGTCTCAGCTATGATCCCCTGGGAGCTAGGTGCTTCTTAGGCTCACTAAAGCAGCTCTTCTGACTTAGCTCTGCCCTGGGAGTCTGCACACATGTATTTTAGTCTCTGTTTCTGCGGGGCTCGGGCAGGTACCGTTTCAGGCATACCCTTTGCTAACAGGGTCTACGTTTCCGTCCCAGATCTGTTCTGCCAATGGCTGCCACCAGAGAAGATGCCCTGCTTCTTCTTGTTGCTCAGAGAGGCGGGACGTGTCTCTCCAAAATATACCCTGGGGTGTGAGCCCTGTTGTTTCCGTTGTTGCCACTGCTGCTCTGTGCCATGGGGCACCACCTCTCCCTCTCCCATATGGCTTCCCAGTCCACCATATTCTCTTTACACCTGTGCTGCAGAATCATCACAGACTTGTAACAGCCCATGCCTTGTCCACACATCTTGACAAAATGCCCAGGAATCTGGATTCCATGGGGGACAGGCTTCCAGACCTCGGGTGTGAGTGGAGGGGAGTGCTGGGAGTTTAGAATATATACAGTATCACTTCTGAGGTTTATCTTACAGGGGTACAAGTGAATCTTTCTAAGAGTAGAATGTGAATGTTTTAAAACAATAACTGAGAAAATGGCATGAAGGTTGTGTTGACCAGTTTGACAGAAGTATTTCGGATTGCATGTGAAAACCCCACACTGTACCCTAGAAGTGTATTAATGTACACAGTTACCATTCAATTTTAAAAAAAAAGAATATATACAGTTTTATATAGTTTTATGCCTGGCGGGAGAGTGCCATGGCCCACTAGTAGGTCCTCTCTGGGTAAGGAGTTCCCAGTTTTTAGAGGATCTCTCCCATGGGATAAAATAGTAGGCTATCTGAACTCTGCACACTTGTTTGTAGAAAGTATACTGCAAGCTGTTGTCATGGGGGTGGGGACTCCCATCCACTTGGCAATAGATTTTGTACCTATTGTATGTTTCCTTGGGGGTCATAGCTCACCTCAGCAGGGTTGATGTGCATTCTTCAACCTTCTTTCTTGGCTCACGTCCAAATCATCAGCTTACTTGATAAACCTCTGTCCTTTAACTCTCCTTCTAGATGGGAGCCTCTGCGGAAAGCTGGCTCCCGTCAGCCATCTTGCCTCCACCCGCAAGTCTGTAGTTCACTTTTTAGTGGCAAATAAATGTGTGTGTGTTAAAACAATAAAACTGACATATTTGAGTACTTTTAAAAAAGAAACCTGGACAGCGCCTGTGGCTCAGTGGGTGGGGCACCAGACACATATACCCAGGGTGGTGGGTTCAAACTCAGCCCCAGCCAAACTGCAACAAAACAAAAAAAGAGAAAAAAGAAAAAAAAAGAAATCTTTGGTTAGCCTAAGGTCACAAAGAATATTTTGCTACAATTTCTTCTGGGCGTTTTTTAATTTTAGGTTTTATTATATTTAGATCTGTGATCTATTTTAAGTTAATTTTTATATGGTATTAGATATGGATATAATTTCATCTTTTTACCTTTGTGTCCTCATTTGTTTCAGCATTATATGTTGACAGAAAA
This sequence comes from Galago senegalensis, assembly GCA_963575145.1. NCBI lineage: Eukaryota > Metazoa > Chordata > Mammalia > Primates > Galagidae > Galago > Galago senegalensis. The sequence continues at coordinate 9,794 of CAUYTI010036100.1, read as the reverse complement.
TATCCTTTATCCTCTGGATTGCCTTTGTATCTTTATTAGAATTTAATTGATTGTGTGTTTGTGACTCTGTTTCTCAATTCTTTATTTTGTTTTATTTATTTGTTTTTCCATTGGTGCCCATACCACATTGTCCTGATTAATGTAGCTTTGTAATAAATTATGAAATCATGTAGCATGGGTCCTGGAACTTTTGTCAAAAATGTTTTGGTTATTATAGGTTCTTTTACAGTCCATGTGAATTTTGGCAACAGTTTGTGAATTTGAAAGTTTTTAAAACCCTATGGGGGTTTTCAGTGGAAACATAATAAATGTATAAATAAATTAAGGGAAAATTAATATCTTAACAATTGATTCCTTTGAAGCATGAACAAAATACATCACTCCACTTATTTAGCTCTTTAGTTTCTCTCAACAGTGGTTTGTAGTTCCCAGTGTAGACATATTGCCTATGATATTCTTGTGACCTTACTAAATTTACTTACTCTCATTGCTGTTATAGGTTCTTCAGCATTTTTCTAAATAAATATCTTGTCATCAGTGAATAGACTATTTTGCTTCCTTTTTCTGCCTCATCCAAAAGCCTTTTTCCCCCCTTTTGTTTTATTGTACTAGGGAAAACTACAGTGCTGGCTATGCACAGTAGCTCACATCTGTAATCCTAGCACTCTGGGAGCCCAAGGTAGGAGGATAAACTCTAACCTGAGCAAAGCAAGACCTCAACTCTACTAAAAATAGAAAAATTAACTGTACTTTGTGGCTGGCACCTGTAGTTCCAGCTACTGCGGAAGCTGAGGCAGGAGGACTGCTTAAATCTAGGAGTTTGAGGTTGTTGTGTGGTAGGCTGACGCCAAGTCACTGTAGCCTGGGTAACAGAGTGAGACTCTGTCTCACAAAAAAACAAAACAAAACTATACAGTATAATATTGAAGAGAGAGACATAATGGAGCAATTTACTTGTTCTTCATTTAAAACTGGGGTTGACGTTGGGGCATTAGAAGCATTAATTCAATTTTTTTGTTGTTTTTTTGCAGTTTTTGGCCAGGGCTGGGCCCGAACCCGCCACCTCCGGCATATGGGGCCAGGGCCCTACCCTGTTGAGCCACAGGCACTGCCCTAAGTCAGTTTTTTTACCAGGTATAATCTTAGCTATAAATTTTTCGTAGGTGTCCTTTATCTAGTTGCCCCTTTGTAATCTATTTTCCTGCATCCTTATTATTGGGTAACCACAGTTCTGCCTTCTAGTGTGTATGTAATAGTATGTTGTATATCTTCTTTGATGAAATATCTATTCAGATTTTTTCATCCATTTTTAGATTATGTTGTCTTATCAAGGTGAAAGATTTATATATTTTGCATACAATTTCTTTATTAGATAAATAATTACATATTTTCTCAGTTTGTGCTTTACCTTTTTTTTCCTGACTAATAACTTTTGAAGGACAAAAGTTTTTAATTTTGATGAATTTCAGTCTATTGTTTTTTCTTTCTTTCTTTCTTTCTTTCTTTCTTTCTTTCTTTCTTTCTTTCTTTTTTTTTTTTTTTTTTTTTTTTTGACAGAGCCTCAAGCTATCTCCCTGGGTAGAGTGCCATGGCATCACAGCTCACAGCAACCTCCAACTCCGGGCTCAAGCTAGTCTCCTGCCTCAGCCTCCCAAGTAGCTGGGACCACAGGTGCCAGCCACAGGGCCCGGCTATTTTTTGGTTACAGCCGTCATTGTTGTTTTGGTGGGCCCAGGCTGGATTTGAACCCACCACCTTAGGTGTATGTGGCTGGTGCCTTAGCTACTTGAGCCACAGGCACCAAGCCTATTGTTTTTTCTTTTAAAGATAGATGTTTTGGTGTCTTATCAAAGAAATCTTTGACTAACCTCACTTCTTTAGTTTTATGGGTTTTTTCTATAATTTTTTTTTTAGAAAACAAATTTATTTTTATATATTGCTTAACATTTGGCTTATGATCTACTGTGAGTTAATTTTTGTTTTGGGGAGTTGTTTTGGTTTAGTTTTGCTTAATGGACATTTGCATATTAAATTGAAAAGACTATCCTTTTCCTGTTGAATTCCTTTAGTATCTTTGTTAATAGTCATTTTACCATGGAAGTAAGTATGTGTTTATAATTTTCTGGACAAATTTATTTTCCATTTAACTGTTCTTTTTTTTGTCTTGGTACCAGTACTGACTGTTTTGATTATTGTAGCCTTTTTTAAAATAAGTTTCCAAATCCAGTAAGTCTTAAAACTTTGTTCATGATTATAATGATTTTAGCTGTTTGAGGTTCTTTGTATTTCTATGTAAATTTAAGGATCTGGTTATCAGATTGTACAGTAAAGCCTGTTGAGATTTTGATAGGAAACTATTTGAATCTATAGATTAATTTGTTGAGAATTGCCATCTTAACAGTATCTATCTTTCAATCTGTGAACATGGATAATTCAATATATATTTAGATCATTTTTTATTTCTCTCAGCAATGTTTTGAATTGTTCACTGTACAAGTCTTAAATTTTTGTTAAGTTAGTCTCAAATATTTTACTCTTTTTAACACTGATTTGATTGAAATTGTTTTTTAATTTCCTTTTCATTTTATTCATTGCTAGTATGTATAGAGTTGGTTTTTGCATATTGATCTTTTATCTTATGACCTCAATACATTATTTTATTAGATCTAGTAGTTTATTTGTAGGTTTCTTAGAATTTCCTACCTACAGAATCTGTGTCCTATAATAAAGATCATTTTACTTTTTCCTTTCTAGTGTCTATGCCTTTAATTTGTTTGTTTTTTTTTTAAATTTTTGCACTGACTAGAATCTCTAATACTCTACTGTTTGAAAGTAGTGAGAGTGGACTGTGTTGTCTTGTTCCCAAAACATATTGCAATTCCTAGACTAACCATTAAGAAGATAAAAAATGGTATTTTAAAAGAACAACAAAGGAATTAAAATGGAACACTAAACAAAAATATTTGATAGAAATGTTGATAGTAAAGGAGGAACAGAGGAACAAAAAAAGATGAGTCATTTAAAAAACAGGAAAATGGCAGACATAATTCAGACACGTCAAAACTTCTCATTACAGAAGCTTAGTGTAAACATTATAGTCAAAAGAAAAAGATTATCAAACCCTTGATAATCTAAGACCCAATTCTATGCTGTCTTCAAACACACACTTTAGTTTCAAAGCTCAAATAAGTTGAAAGCAAAAGGATGAAGGAAGATATATTAGGCAAACTATATTCATAAGGTAACTGGAGTGATCATATCAATATCAATCAAAATAGATTTTGAAACAGGAAATATTACTAGAGACTGACAGCAGAATTTCAGCGTTAAAAGATTACTATGAGGGGGATTGGTATGCTCCCCTCTAATGGGCACAATGTCAGGTTTTTGGCGCACCTCTTGGGAATGGGACACAGTTTCAATAGGGTCTTTATCTAACAGATGCAAACATTGTAACATAATCATTTGTACCCTCACATTAATCTGAAATTTAAAAAGGGAGAATGAAAGGATAGGTAAGAAAAAAGAAAGGATCCCTATGTTTGAAATACATAGCAATTTTTATTGTATATTTAATAGCAGAGCCTCAAAATATATGGAGATAGAATTGAAAGGATCAGTAGGAATTTAGAAATTATAGCTGATGATTTCAAAGGTCTGCTCTTTTTTGTTGTTGTTGCGACAGAGTCTTACTCTGTTACTCTGGGTAAAACATCAGCCTAGCTCACAGAAACCTCAAACTCCTGGGTGCGAGCAATCCTCTTGCCTCAGCCTCTGGAGTAGCTGGGTCTACTGGTAAGTGCCACCAAGCCTGGCTAGTTTTTCATATTTTTTGTAGAGATGGGGTCTCACTCTTGTTCAGGTTGGTCTCAAACTCCTGAGCTCAAGCATTCCACTGGTCTTGGCCTTCCCAGAGTGCTAGGATTACAGGCGTGAGCCCCCAGGCCTGGCCCAGAATTCTACTTTCAATAATAGAACCACTAGTCTGAAAATTTGTAAAGGTATGAAGTTTGAAAAGCCTTGTTGAACAAGGCTTGAAGCTACGTTGATCTGATATGTAATTTTTTCTTCATGGCTTATGTGTCATTTTCCAGGATAGGGCATAGAATCTAGGGCCATAATACAAGTCTTAATAAACTTAAAAGGATTGGAATCATTGGACCACATTGGAATTAAATCATAAATCAATGCCAGAAAGAAATGTGAGAGTTTAAAGAATATATTTATAAATGGCACAGAGGTAAAAGACTTCACAATAGAAATTAGAAAATATTTTAAACTCAGTGAAAATGAGCACACATCTAAATTTATGGGATGCAATGAAAGCAGTATGTAGAAATTTATACCACTAACTTTATATAGTACATTTATATAAGAAAAGAATTGTTTTAATTTGGTCATCTTAAATTTTCATCTAAAGAATGAAAAGAGCAAAGTAAACTCAAAAGCAAGCAGAAGTAAAGTTTGACTGGAAATCAGTGAAATGAAGAATGATAGAGAAAAACCAATACAATGAAAAGTTGATGCTTTGAAAAGATAAACTTTGAGTTTGATTGACTGTCAAAAGAAGAGAAAACACAAGTTACCAAAATAAGACATGAAAAGGGAACATTATTATCCTACGGAAATCAAAAGTGTTAAGAGAATTTTATGAATAGCTTTCTGTCAACAAATTGAGCTAGTCTTACCGACATACATCTGAGTGAGTGTTAAAAATAATGAATGAAAATTGATAGGAAACTTTATGAATAAGTAGATGAAGTTGACACTATCTTAAGCCACTCACCAATTTTAATACTCCTGTAAAAATGGCACAGCCAGACCTTATGTATGTATATATGTGATTTGATACACAAGGTCTTTTTTTATATCTTCTATTTCTCTCTTGATTATGTTTTTATTTATTTATTTTATTTATTTCTACTTGAACATAAGAAGCATACTTAGAAATAGCTGTTTTAATGTCTTTGTTGATTCCCTTCTGAGAGTTCTGGGTCTTTTTATATTGATTGTTTTTTTCTTTTGGTTATGAATTATATTTTCTGTTCTTTGTACGCTTTTTGTTCTCTTCCTTTATTGGATATCAGACATTGTGAATTTTATATCGTTAGGTTTTATCTTTTCTATTTTGGGGAGCTTTGTTCTAACATATAGTCTAGCTAACTGGAATCTATTTGATTATTTATTCATTACTATTTTTTTTTTAGACAGAGTCTCACTCTTGTTGCCCTGAATAGAGTGAGGTGGTGTCATAATAGCTTACATCAACCTCCATCTTTTTGGGTTTGGGCAATCCTCTTGCCTCAGCCATCTCCCCAGTACCTGGGACTATAGGAACCTGCCATGATGCCCGGCTAGTTTTTCTATTTTTAGTAGAGATGAGGTCTCACTTTTGCTCAGGCTGGTCTTGAACTCCTGAGTTCAAGCAGTCCAGCAGTCTTGGCTTCCCACAATGCTAAGATTACAGGTGTGAGCTACTGTGCCTCAGCAAGCTTTATCTTTTAAATTTGTTTGACCAAGTCTAGCACTTTTGAGTATAGGACTGATTTATCATGTTACTAAGAAAATAAGTTTCTGAGGACCCTACCCAGTGATTCATGTATTATATCATCTTTTCATTTTAACTTTTAGGCTTGTTCTCACAGTATTCATTCAAAGACTCATGGGAACCTTTGTGAAGATGTCCATAGTGCGCACACACACTCAACATGCACACACCTACACTTTTTATGGATACTCTTGTGCACATCCGGTTCCCTCCAGCCCCCTTTGCTGCTCACTCCTTGCTTCTAAACCCTAAAATTTTGTCTTCACCTGGTGAGACTGAAAGGTTCTGTTAGGCTTCTCTCTTCTTGCATTGCAGTCTTGAGATTGCTTGTCATTAGTAAAATAGGTTATTGAAGAGGTTTTCTTAGTTTTTTGTTCTGTCTCTTAGGAATAATAGCCTTGGCCTGCCTCCTTTTCAGTGTCTTGAAACTGTTGTTTTATATACTTTGTTTTGTTTTCTGCTATTTTGGGGGGGAGGAGTAAATTTAGACTCTATTATTCTATCTTGCATAAAAGCAAACTTATAAATTTCATTTTTGAATATATTATGTGATATAAGAGTTTATTTGAGGAAACATACAAATCTGCTTAAGAAAAAAACAAAAGTGGTCTTTTTTATATTCAAAAAGTAATTTTTTTTGCACTTTGATGAGGGTTTTGTTATAAGCTATATTTGTATATAACTTTATACTTCGTGGGTAATTGACATTTTCTAGCGTGAAGTGCGCCTTCTGATAAAAGCATGTGCTGTGTTACTTTAAGCCCTATTTTCGATCCATCAATAAAATTGTACAGTTTTCTTTAAAAATGATTTCTGTACTTATTGAATTTATTTTTATTTTATTTTATTTTGTTTGCATCATTAGTTTTTTCCCATTTGGTTATTTAGGAACAATTTAAATAAATATATAGATATTTATTTTATAATTGATTTATAATTATAAAATAAATATATAAATAAATATATTTGGTACTAAATATTCCGAATTGTGGTATCTTAGGTTATTTTATAATTTCTTTTAAGTACATACACACCAATGTAAGTTTGTCAACCTTTTGTGTTTTATATAATGGGCAAGTTTTTCTTATTCTTTCCACTTTTTAAAAAATTCAGTTTATCTTTTAAAATGAAAATACATCTTTTTCTTTTCTTTATGATTGCCTTTTTTTTTTTTTTTTTTTTAGGGCAGGTTCTCTGTCACTTGGGCTAGAGTGCAGTGACGTCATTATAGCTCATTGCAACCTTAACTCACACTCCTAAACTCCTACCTAAGCCTCCCAAGCAGCTGGGGCTAACTACCGTGCCCAGTTACTTTTTTGATTTTTTTGTAGAGAATCCCTCTGTGTTACCCTGGGCAGTCTCAAACACCTGGACTCAAATACCTCTCCTGCTTCAAACTCCCAGAGTGCAGGGATTGTAGGCATGAGCCAACACATCCAACTTTATTGCTTTGTTTTTTTATTTGCTTAGATATGTTTTTCTCAAACCGGGAATATAAAAATTCATTTTCTTTTATTACTGATACAGCTTTAGTTTTTTATTTTATTTTATTTTATTTTTTGAGACAGAGCCTCAAGCTGTCCCCCTGGGTAGAGTGCTGTGACATCACAGCTCACAGCAACCTCCAATTCCTGGGCTCAAGCCAGTCTCATGCCTCAGCCTCCCAAGTAGCTGGAACCACAGGCGCCAGCCACAATGCTGGGTATTTTTTGGTTGCAGCCGTCATTGTTGTTCCGCGGGCCCGGGCTGGATTTGAATTTGCCACCTTAGGTGTATGTGGCTGGCACCCTAACCACTTGAGCCACAGGTGCCGAGCCAGCTTTAGTTTTTTAAAGAGAAATAGCCAATGATTCCAGCATTTTTAAAAATAAATCATTTGTGTACCTAACTACATTCTTTATATGCATTTGGCCCTTCAAAAGCATGGATTCTCATCTTTTGGTTTCAGCAGATCAGAATCACTTGCCATTATTTCCTGAATGATTATGTTACAGCTATTACATAGCAGTTATTTTGTATTAGGTTCTATAAATAATCTATAGATGATTCAAAGTGTATGGTAGGATGTGCATAGGTTATAAGCAAATACTACACCATTTAAATAATAAAATTTGCAAACTGTGGATTTTGATTTGGGGAAGCTGGGACCGGTCGCCATCAGATACCAAGGCACTACTATACTTGAATGTGAATATTTTTTATATCTGTTGTCTTAATACTGTTCCCGAAAGAGTATAATAATTTACTTGTATAAAACATTGCATAACCGTATTATCATTTTTTATTACCTGTGCTTTTTTTTTTTCTTGAACATATATTGACAGATGTTCAAAATTTGAGATTAGGCAAGTATTGTTTGTAACTAATTTTAGGGACTAGTTAGAAGCAAAAATTTTAAGAGAATTTTCATGCTATACTGTATTGACATCTGTTTTTTCTGAGCAATTAAGAACAGAGATGTCTGTCCCCCACAAGAAAGTCTAATTTTACTTATATGGATGTCAGAATCAGAACTTCTTGGTTAACATCTAGGTGATTTTTGTTATTGTTTGCTTTTTTTTCCTATAATGATATATTTTATTTATAACCTTTGCTAAAGAAATTGTTTTTCTGTTTTTATAGTTTTGGTAAGCAGTTTGGAGGAAAAAGAGGATGTGATTGTCTTGTATTAGAGCCTTCAGAAATGATTGTGGTAAGAATTTCAAAGAATGCTGAATTACTTTTCAATATGCTTTCAGTTTCAACTTTAACTGTAGTAGGCGATAACCACTTAAGGAGGCTTCATTACTCTGATCTTTTAGAGATTCATATGTGTATGCATTTTAATCTACTCAGACTTTCTGATCTGCGAAAGAATGGTAAAACTTGGTACAGTTGTTTGTATAACATGTTATAAATTTTGATGATTTCTTTTACCCCTCTATCAGAAAATTAAAATAAAGATTTTCTTTTCTTTTCTTTCTTTTTTTTGAGATAGAGTCTCACTTTGTCACTTCAGGTAGAATATGCCCTGGCATTGTAGGTCACAGAAACCTCAAACTCTTGGGCTCAATCTATCCTCTTATCTCAGCCTTCTGACTACAGGCAGCCACCATAATGCCCAGCTATTTTTTTTTTAGAGACAGGGTCTCACTCTGGCGTAGGCTGGTCTCAAACTTGTAGCTCAAACAATCCACCTGCCTTGGCTCCCAGAATGCTAGGATTATAGGTATAAGCCACCACACCTGGCCTAAGATAAAGATTTTCAAAAAGGGACCATGATTTTTCAAGCATTTTCTCCTTTCTTATTCATTAGTCAATAAACTTCGAACATCTGTAGTCCATGCTTTGAACTAAAGGGAATGAAGTAGAGAAAATTAAAGACACATCCAAGTAAGAAATGGTCTAGAATTCTAGAGCTAATATTTTTACTTTCTAATTATTTGAGGTAAAGTTTCAAGTAAGGGTATATATTTAAAGAATAATTCCTTACTTGATAAGAGATTTAGGTAGCTAATGTAGAATTTTGGTTTTATAAGCATTATAAGAATCAAAAACACAGCTCCCTTTTACCTTGTTCTGAGATGACCTTACTAGAAAAATAGCATACATTGGGCTAGCACCTGCAGTTCAAAGGAGTAGGGCACCGGCTCCATCTGCCGCAGGTGGCAGGTTCAAACCCAGCCACGGCCAAAAACTGCAAAAAAAAAAAAAAAAGCATACATTGAATGGACTCATTATCCTACTAACATTTATATAGGTGATCATACCATCTGATTAGATTTGAACTATTGAGACTAGAGGTAGAATTCTTTTTTTTTTTCCTTTAGACAGTTTTCCCTATTGCCCAGGCCAGAGTGCAGTAGCATCTTCAAGCCTCACTACAACCTCAAACTTCTAGACTCAAGGCTTACTCCTGCCTCAACCTTCTGATCATCTAGGACTACAGATGTGATGTGTGACACCACACCCACCGTTTTTTCTTTCTTTCTTTTTTTTTTTTTTTTGGTAGAGGTAAGGGTTTACTATATTACTCAGTCTGGTCTTGAACTCCTGGCCTCAAGCCATCTTCCCACTTCAGATTAAAGACAGGAGCCATTGCCCCTGGCCTGAGGTTAAATTCTCCCCTTCCCTTTTTTTTTTTTTTTTTTTTTTGAGGTTAAATTTTTAATTAAGTATTTTAATAAGGGCAACCAACTAAACCACATTACCATTACATTTTGCTGTTGTCAAAGTGTAAATTTCAAATGGTTTATTTTTTGTTTTA
>CAUYTI010036097.1:0-58627 GCA_963575145.1 Galago senegalensis | reverse complement strand
AGTAGACAGGGTCTCACTCTTGCCCAAGCTGGTCTCCTATTCAAGCAATCCACCATCTTGGCCTCCCAGAGTGCTAGGGTTACAGGTATGAGTCACCCACTGTGCCTGGCTAAGGAGTTCCTCTTAGAAAATAGATCCAGAAGAACATTTTCCAGCTCCATCCATGTGAACATGAAGGATGTAAAGTTCCATCTTTCTTTATGGCTGCATAGTATTCCATGGTGTACATATACTGTACCCCAGAAGTGCATTAATGTACATACTTACCATTCAATAAAAAAAAAAGAAAAGAAAATAGATCCAGAGTCAAATCAAAAGCCACCTCTTCTAAGAGAGAAGTGGCAAGTTTCACTGCCCTGAATTAATGACTGCTGTATGCTCCTCATTCTTCTCCTTTTCAAATGGAAATTTTAGTTACAGTTAATCTTCACAATTCTTTACATTGTGTATTTGCCCAAAGTTGGGAGGCAGATAACTTGTCTTTAAATTCCCAGGTCACTGGTCTTGATAGAAAGGAGAGTTCATCACCAAGAATAGGACTTTGAAGAGATTGTAGTAACTGGATGCAACGGAGGTGATCTTCCTTAGGGAGAATGTAAGCTATTTAACAAGAGCTCTCCTCTCTTTCTGGACACACACAAGGCTACATTTCCCAACCTCTCACAAATATCTGTGACTACGTGACTGAGCCTGGCCAACTGGAATGTGAGCAGAAATGACGGACACTATTTCATGGCCCAGAGCCTCCTTCCTGGTCTCCTCTATTAGCAGGTTACAAATGATAGTGAGTGCCCCAGGGGATGGGGAGGCCACGGATGAGAGGAGCCTGGACCCTTGAATCCCTGCTTAGAGATCATCTACACACCAACATATAATAGTCTTCAGAGTGTTACATGAGAAAGAAAAACGTCTACTGTATGTTTGAGCTGTTTTGTCCCTGCAGCATCTAGCCTACACCAACATGTAAACTCACAGCAACTGAGGAAAACCTAGATGGCACAGTAGCCAAAAGGACAAAGCTTCTAAAGAATGTTAGGAGGGACAAGGTCTAACACCACGGAATCAAAGAGTAAGAATCAAAAGTCTAAATCAAAGAATAAGGTAAGTCCCAGGAACACTGCCTGCCAGCGCTTCCCGAAGGAGCTAATTTTAGGAATGGGTTGTAAGGCTTTTGGAGAGGTTCAAAATAATTGGCTTTCTCTCCAACTTGATCAAACCCAAGAGGAACAAATTTATGACCCAGTAGATGAGAGGAGGAGATAGATGAAAAGCCGGAGGAGCAACTGAAACTTTGTCATCAAACCTAGAGATAGAGCTGAAGAAACATATTTGTAGGGTGAGGAAAGGAAGAAATCAAGCAGTGAGAAGATAGCCCATCGGAGTTAGGACGAGGACATGGGAAATGTCATGTGGGAGAAGGTAAGAGCCGGGTTGTCGGTACCCTTCAGTCCAGTCTAGAGACCTTTGGACTTAACCCTATAAGGTTTACAGTAGAAGAGTGATTTTTAAGAAGGCTAGTCTAATAGGAGCCAAGAATGGGAGGGAGGTCAATTAGGAGACTGTTTTCCAGAGCCAAGTCACATTCCCTGACTAGAACACGAGTTCCCTGATGGCACAAACTTTTTGTTCACAACTGTGTTTGCAGTGCCCAAAGAGTATCAAGGACATAATAGATACTATGTTTCTGACTGCATTTAGAACATTGGGAAGTTTGAGGGGGGTGGGGGTTTTGGAGGATAGGGTATTTTATTTGGTAGCTATTTGTTTTAATTAAGTAGAATCATCCAAGAAAGGTTAGATTATATTTATGTGCATCATCTGCCAAGGCAAGAAAATAATTATGTAGATAACATTTTAAAATGAAAAACATTTTCAGGCCGGGCACAATGGCTCACGCCTGTAATCCTAACACTCTGGGAGGCCAAGGCAGGTGGATTGCCTGAGCTTACAGGTTCAAGACCATCCTGAGCAAGATCAAGACCCCATCTCTAAAAATAGTCATGCGTTGTGGTGGGTGCCTATAGTCCCAGCTACTTGGGCAGCTGAGGCAAGAGAATCACTTAAGCTCAAGAGTTTGAGGTTGCCATGAGCTATGACACCATGGCACTCTACTGAGGGTGACAAAGTGAGACTCTGTGTCAAAAAAAAAAAAATTTTTTTCAGTAATATAAAATGGAAAGAATTCTTGTTTAACAAAAAAATTGACATATGAAACCCATGTCCTCTGTAATTTCTGGTTTATTAATTGATAACACTATTTCTGACATAGCTATTTATTTCCTGTTAACAGGAAATAAAACTAAGCTAATACCAAGCTTATTAAATTTTTCAAATGAACTTTATTTTACAACAGTTTTATATTTATGGAAAATGCAGATGATAGTATGCAGAGTTCCCATATAACTTTTTTTTTGAAAGTCTTGCAATCACCCTGGCTAGAGTACAGTGGTGTCAGAATAGCTCACTACAACCTCAACTCCTAGCTCAAGCAATTCTCCTGACTCAGTCTTGCAAGTAGCTGGGACTACAGGTAGGTACCACTGCACTTGTCTAATTTTTCTATTTTTAGTAGAGATGAGGTCTCTCTCTTGTTCAGGATGGTCTTGAACTCCTGAGCTCAAGTAATCCTCCCTACTCGGCCTCCCAGAGGGCTAAGATTACAGGGAACCACCATGCCTGGCCAGTTCCCTTATTATTAACATTTTTTACAATTAATAAGATAATTTGTTATAATGAATTAAATTCCCTAATTTAATCAGATTTCCTTGGTTTCTAATGTCCTTTTTCTTGTTCCAGGGTCCCTTTCTGTTTACCACATTACATTTATTTTCATGTCTCCTTAAACTTGTCTTTGACAGTTTCTCGAGCATTTCTTATTTTTGATGACCTTGCTTTTTTTTTTTTTTTTTTTGAGACAGAGCCTCAAGCTGTCCCCCGGGGTAGAGTGCTGTGGCATCACAGCACACAGCAACCTCCAACTCCTGGGCTCAAGCGAGTCTCCTGCCTCAGCCTCCCAAGTATCTGGGACCACAGGTGCCCACCACAACGCCTGACTATTTTTCGGTTGCAGCCGTCATTGTTATTTGGCGGGCCTGGGCTGGATTCGAACCTGCCACCTTAGGTGTATGTGGCTGGCGCCTTAGCCACTTGAGCCACAGGCACTGAGCCATGACCTTGCATTTTTAACGAGTACTCGTCAGGTATTTTGCAGAATGTCCCTCCATTGAGATTTTTCTCATGTGTTGCTTGTGGTTCGACTGAGTTTGGGGCAGGAAGACCACAGAGGTAAGGTGCTGGTTTTCATACATCCTATCCAGGGTACAAGCCATCAACAGGGTTTGTCACTGCTGAGGTTGGACTCCATCACCTGACTGAGGCAGTGCCAGGGTCTCCACTGTAAGTTAGTCTTTCCCCTCTTTGTGGACTGTACTCTGAAAGGAAGGCACTGTACGCCTACACAGAAGGCATCACGCTTCACCTTGAGGATCAAGTGTCCATATACATTTTTGGAATTCTGCACAGGAGATTGTCTCTCCTTCCCAGTTATTTATTCATCCAATCCCTTATTTGTATCACTGTGGACTTACGGTTACTTTATACTTTGGGTTATAATCCAGTACTGCTATATTTATTTTGTTGTTCACTTCTGTGTCCTTTTTATGTACCTCCATAGCAGACTGTTTCTTTGTTACCCCTTCCTTTCTTTCTGGCACTGTGTACAAGATGCTCCAAGCTTGGCCCATCTTGTCTGTTTCCAGACCCAGTCCTAGAATTAGCCATTTTTCCAGGAAGCTCTGGTCCCCATTACTGAGGAATAGCATTAGGAGCCAATATCTGGGCAATAGGTTTGCTTTTTACTGGGGTTATAGGTTATTTATTGGTTATAGGCTCTCTCAGCTAACAGGCAGAAATTAGTGTGCATCGTAACCCGTGTATATACACATCTCTACAAATACATGCGTGTAACCATGTATATTAAGCTAAACATGAGTTCATATGGCTTCAATCCTTTATCACTCTTTTCTTACCCATAAACTCTCACTCCCACAGTGAGATACCTGGTTTCCACCAGCACCATTCCTTTACAGAAACTGTTCAGTCCTTGTACACATGTACAGCAATGTCATAACAGCAGCAACCATTGACCAATCACAGGGAGCTACTTTATCAACTACGGAATAGTACAGTGTACAATTTCCTGTGCCTTTCATCTTATAAACTCTACTCATTTTCTTTTTTAGGGGTTGAGGGACAGAGTCTCTTTTATCGGGGTTGAGGGCAACCTCTGTTGCCCCAGGCTAGAGTGCTTTTGTCATCATAGCTCACAGCAACCTCAAAATCCTGGGCTCAAGCAATCCTCTTGCCTCAGCCTCCTGAGTAGCTGGGACTACAGGTGTGCTCCACAATGCCCAGCTAATTTTTCTATGTTTTTAATAGAGACAGGGTCTTGCTGTTGCTCAGGCTGGTCTTAAAGTCCTGAGCTCAAGCTATGCACCCGCCTCACCCTTCCAGAGTGCTAGAATTATAGGCATCAGCCACAACTGCACTCACTTTCGAAGTTAATTAGGTCAGGCTCTTTTTCTCCCAGCCCTTATAAACGTCTACAGGTTTTGGCAAATGCATTGTGTCATGTATCTACCCCAGAGGTATCATACAAAATAGTTTCACTACCCTAAAAACAAAAAACACTGTGTTTTAACCTATTAAATCTTCCCCTTCTCCCTCCAAGCCCCAAGCCATGGCTCTTCTCATCATTACCTGAGTGTTTTTTTGCCTTTTTCGCATGTCATAGGATAGATAGCCTGTTCTAACCAACTTTTTCACTTAGCAATATGCATCTCAGATTTATCCATGTCTTTTCAGGACTTGATCACTCGTTTCTTTTTATCATTCAATAATATTTCATTGTATGGATATACTACCATTTAGTCATTGTTTGCCCATTCACTTGTTGAAGGATATTTTCGTTACTTCCAGTTTTTGGCCATGTGAAATAAAGCTGCTATAAACATTTATTTGCAGGTTTTTGTCTGGATATAAGTTTCTAAATCAGTTGGGTCTGTACCTAGAAGTGCAATTATTGGATTAGATGCTAACACAGTGTTTAACATTTTAAGAAATTGCCAGACTTCCAAGGTGTCTGTAGCATTTTGCATTCCCACCAGCAATGAATGAAAGTCCTTGTTGCTTCATGCCCCTGTCAGCAACTGGTATTGGCAGTTGTGTTTATTCCAGCCACTCTAATAAGTATGTAGCTCATTGTTGCTATAATTTGCAGTTCCCTATGAATAGGATATGCAGTTTCCACCTGTGTGTTTTTGATGAGGTATTTGTTCAGACATTGGCCCATTTTTTACTTGGTTTGTTTTCTTACTGTTGAATTTTAAAAGTTCTCTGTATATTTTGCACACAATCCCCTTCATCAGATATGTGTTTGGCAATTATTCTGTCCCAGCCTGTGGCATGTCTTTCATTCTCTTAACAGTCTCTCTTTACAGAGCAGAAGTGTTTACTTTTAGTAAAGTTTTGCTTAACCAATTTTTTCTTTTCTCGATTGTGATGTTGTATCTAAAAAATCATCACCAATTCCATCATCACCCAGATTTTTTTCTATGCTTTCTCCTAGAAGTTTTATATTTGAAATTTATGAAATATAATCCAATAATTGCACTTCTAGGTATGTACCCAACTGATTTAGAAACTTATATCCACACAAAACCCTGGTCCATTTTGAGCAGAAATATTTTGGAAGGTGTAAGATCTTTGTCTAGATTTACTTTTCTACATGTATGTTTAGAAAATTTTTCTAAACAAATTTTCTACAATTGTTCCATCACCATTTGCTGAAAAGAGTATTCATTCTCCATTGAATTGCCTTTGCTCCTTTGTCAAGGACGAATTGACTATATTCACATGGAGTTCCAGACTACCTATTTTTTCCCCATTAATCCATATATCTGTTTTCTTACCAAACCCATGCTGTCTTGACTGCTGTAGTTTTGTGGTAAATCTTAGCCTTGGGCCCTGTGAGTACTCTAATTTTATTCTTCAATAGTGTGTTAACTATTCTAAATATTTTGCCTTTTCTC
This sequence comes from Galago senegalensis, assembly GCA_963575145.1. Classification (NCBI taxonomy): domain Eukaryota; kingdom Metazoa; phylum Chordata; class Mammalia; order Primates; family Galagidae; genus Galago; species Galago senegalensis. Next base: position 52,538 of record CAUYTI010036097.1, on the reverse strand, counting down.
TATAAACTTTAGAACCAGTTTGTTGATATCCACAATATAGTTTCTTGCAATTTTGATTTGGATTGTATTAACTTAAAGATCAAGATGAGAAGAAGTGACATCTTTTAATATTGAGTCTTCTAATCCAGGAACACAAAATATCTCTCCATTTACTTAAATCTTTCATTGGAGTTTTAATGTACAGATATATCAATCTGAGACTGAAGTATAGTTTTCCATATATAGCTCCTATACATATTTTGTTGATATGTACATATTTCTTTTCTTTTGAGAGCTACTAGAAATGATAGCTTTATAAACTTCAAATTCCAATTGGTTATTGCTGGTATGCTGGAAAGCAATCAAATTTATATGTTAATTTTGTGTCCTATAACCTTGATGTACTCACTTATTAGTTCCAGGAGTTCTTTGCTGACTCCTTAGGATTTGCTACGCAGATGATGATGTTATCTGTGAACAAAGACAATTTTATTTCTTCCTTCCCATTTTACTAAAAGTCCTCACTAGTTCAATAAGTAAAGAAAAGATCTTGTCTAGATTTATTTTTTACTTTACTTTTTGAACTAGCGAGGACTTTTAGTAAAATGTTGAATGGGAATGGTAACAGAATGCATCACATCCTTGGTTCCAATCTTAGGGGAGACAGTTTCTCAACATTAAATATACTGTTCATGTCAGATTATTGTAGTTGTTCTTTAGGAAGATGACGTTCTTCTTTATTCCTAGTTTCCTGACACTTTGTATCATGAATGAGTGTTCAATTTTGTGAAATGCTTTTTCTGTGTCAATGGATGATGATCATGTGGTTTTCCCCTCTTCATACTGTTGAGGAAGTAACATTGATTGACTTTTTTTTTTTTTTTGTAGTGTTTGGCCAGGGCTGGGTTTGAACCCACCACCTCTGGCATATGGGACCGGCGCCCTACTCCTTTGAGCCACAGGCACCTCCCCCATTGATTGATTTTTTAGTGTTGATCTAGCTTTGCATACCTACGATAGATCTCACTTGGTCATTATGAATAATTCTTTTATGCATTGTTATATTCAACTTACTAATATTTTCTTGGGAATTTTTTTCTCTTTTTCATGAGAAATGTTGATCTGTAGTTTCTCCTTTGTAATAACTTACTCTGGCTTTAGCATTGGACCTCACAGAATGAGTTAGAAGTGTTTTCTCTGCTTCTGTTTTCTGGAAGACTTTATGGAGAACTGGTGTTACTTTCTTTTTAAACATTTGATAAAATTCATCTGTGAAACCATCTGGGCTTGGTGCTTTCTGTTTTTGAAGGTTGTTAATTATTTACGTATATTTGATTTTTTTTTTATAAATACAGGTTTTTGTGTTGGTTTAGATAGTTTCTGTCTTTCACAGAATTGATCCATTTCATTTATCAAATTTGGGGACATAGAATTCTTACTAATATTCCATTTTTATCTTTTAATGTCTTTGGCATCAGTAGCAATGGCATCTCCTTTATTTCTAATATATTGGTGACTTACATCATCTCTCTTTTTCTGTGCTAGACTAGAGTTTACAAATGTTATTAATATTTTCAGAAAACAATTTTTAGTTTTGTGATTTTCTCTACTGATTTCATAGATTCAATGTCATTGCTTTCAGCTCTAATTTTTATTATTTTTCTTCTGTTTACTTTAAGTGTAACTTACCCCTTTTTCTCTAGTTTCCTAAGGCAAAAACTTAGACGAATGATTTTAGATCTTCTTTTTCTAATATATGTATCTAAAGCTGTGAATTTCCCTCTAAACACTGCTATTACTATATCCTGTAAATTTTGATGAGTTGTATTTTTCTTTTTCATCTAGTTCAAATAATTTTCAGTTTCTCCTAAGACTTCTTCTTTGGCCCTGTATTATGTAGATGCATATCCTTTAATTTCAAAATCAAGAAAAATAGTTTATTTTTGGTTGCTCAGGTTTTTTTTTTTTTTAAGGATGCAGGTGGTAATATCCAAGCTCTTACTATGTTGAAGCTGAAAACAGAAGTTTCTGACAATATTTTTAACTATCTGAACCTGTTTTCTCATCTGGAAATATGACTTCCTCAGCACACAATTATGATTTTTTAGTAAGTTGACCAAGGTAAGTTATCGAACACTTAATAAATGTGTATATGGTTTTGTTTGCATCTTTTCATGGTTAAATGAGAGGACACTCACTATCTTTGGCATAGTTGCTTCATATGCTTGAAAGGCATTATTAAATCATCCATTATTATCTTAAATAATACTAATAACTTCAATAAATCCTATTTTCCAGGTTTTCCATTCTCTATATCCTTTTGAATTATCTTGACATCCCTTCATCTGTGAAATCTGAGCCTCTACCAACTTGACTACCAAGAGCCCCAATATGATAAGGGCTCACCATATGACTCTACATTTTATACCACTCATATTACTTATTCTGTATTTTTCAATCACAAAATAACCATAAGGATTCTATTTTAATTATTTATAAGCTTTCAAACAAAACTTTCATTCACATTGTATTATTTTGAGAATTATTATTTAAAAAATACCTCTGGCCAGTATTTTGCTACAGTTGCTGTTAAGCCATCAATACAGATGATTTTTGTTCACCCAAATGGTTTCCCATTCTGTTAACTGCAAGTTGCCATACACTCCACACCATACACGCATATCAATATCCACAGAATTTGAAAGAAACAAAAAATATGTTGAACTTCAGAGAAGATATTTATTTAAAATGAATTGGAAACAATACCCTGAAATCTTCATTATGAGTATCAATTTTTTTTAGTTTCACAAGTAATAGAATTTCAGATTAAATGTGTGTTCGTGTGTGTGTGTGTGTGTGTGTGTGTGTGTGTGTGTCTGGGCACAGTGGCTCATGCTTGTAATCCTAACCCTTGTAATCCTAGCACTGTGGGAGGCCAAGGCAGGAGGACTGCTTGAAGCCAGTAGTTCTTAGACCAGTCTGGAAACATAGCAAGACTTCATCTTTACCAAAAAAAATTTAAAAATTAGCCAGGCATGGTAGTATGCACCTAAAGTCCTAGCTACTTGGGAGGCTAAGGATTGCTTGAGCCCAGGAGTTTGAGGTAGCAGTGCACTCTAGCCTAGGCAACAGAGTGAGACCCTGTCTCAAAAAAAGAAGAAAAGTGCCTGTGTATGTGCATGTATGTGTGTGTAAAAGCTTCATACTTATCTATCAATTTTGTGATAGTTTTTTCTGAATTGTTGTTCTATAAAAGTAGAATACTAAAGAAAATCACCTTTGCTTGGGCTTCAAATCATTTAACAAATAGTTATTAAATACTTGCTATGTGTTAGAGACTATATTTGGCTCAAGGTTATAAATACAATAAGATAATGATTCTTCCCTAAATGAACTATGTGGTCTGGTAGAAGAAGACAAGAGACCTGAAAGCATATAAGGCAGCAGTTCTCAACCTGTGGGTTGCGATCCCTTGGTAACAATGAAAATACATCCTGCACATTAGATATTTACATTAAGGATTCATAACAGTAGCAAAATTACAGTTTTGAAGTAGCAACAAAAATAATTTTATGGTTGGGAGTCACCACAAGATGAGGAACTGTAGTAAAGGGTCGTGGCATTAGGAGGCATTAGGAAGGTTGAGAATCACTGATATAAAGGCAAAAAGTTGTTAAAAGTGCAATAATGGCTGGGCATGGTGGCTCTGAGATTTCTTTCTGCCTGTAATCCCAGCACTCTGGGAGGCCAAGGCTAGTGGACCAATTGAGCTCCAGAGTTTGAGACCAGCCTGAGCAAGAGTGACCTCATCTCTACTAAAAGAAAAATAGCTGGGCATTGTGGTGGGTGCTTGTAGTCCCAGCTACTTGGGAGGCTGAAGCAAGAGGATCACTTGAGCCCAAGGGTTTACGGTTGCTGTGAGCTATGATGCTAGGGCACTCTAGCCTGGGGCAACTGAGGGAGACTCTATCTAAAAAAAAAAAAAAGAAGAAGAAGAAGAAGTGCAATGAGTTGTAAATGATTCCAAGAGCTCATTAAATGCTGTAGGGGTTGGTTCTTCTTTGGGGCAGGAAGCGTATCAATAAGGATTCAACAAGGATCTAACATGAGTGCAGTCTAGACAAAGTCTTGTACACATTTTCTGTGGGATTGCAATGAGAGGTAGCACATGAAGACAGTAGGGTGAGAGATGATGCTGTAAAGACAAGCAAAGAACAGAGAATGGAAGGCTCTGTCTACCTTGCTAAGAGTTTCACATTCATCAGTAGACAATGGAGAATCCCTGAAGAGTTCTAAGCTAGACAGTAACATAAAGAGATTTTAATTGTATTAAGACCGTTCTTGCAGCAATTTGGAGGATAGTTTGGAGCAAAGGGGAAAACTGGAAGGAGGACCTCCTTTATGTAGGCCACTGAGGTCATCTAGGTGAGAAAGGCTGAGGGCTTAAACTAAGGCAGTGGTAAAGGGAATGTAGAAAAGGAGGAAGAGGAAATACTCGAGAAGATTGAGCTGGCCTTGATGACATCTCTCCCATACAAAATACACTTAGACCTCTCCTCCAAGAGCCCTAAGTCTCTTATCATTATGGCATCAACATACAGTCCATTAGGTCTAAGTGTGGACAAGGCTCCCTGGGAACAGCTTCTGAGTTAAACTCCTTGAGTAGCATTCTGAAGAACTGTGAACTAAAGAGACAAGTGACACACTGACATATACCCAACATTCAACAGTAGGACAGACAGAGGATAATCATCACAAACCCCACTGCTCAGAAAGACTTCTGCCCTCTGAGATGTCTTCCTTTTCAATAAACACAGCCCGTGTTTGCCATGAGCAGTTTTCTCAGACTACTTCCTGCCTCTAGAAGTTCTGGTGTCCAATGGCCTCTTTTCATTTTGTTCTGTCTTTTTTACTTTAAGTCCAAGCAATATACTTTAAAAAAATCTTATGAGATTTTTGTGTATTAATTTCCAATCCACTGTATTACATAAAAGCCACATCTACAAATCTCCACCAAAAAGGAGAAATCTTCATGGGACTTCTATGGGACAGGATCTTCAGGTGCCCCATTGCTGAACAGGGAGAGTTTGTGAGACATTTCCTTAAGACCTTCAGAAAGAGATTTGTCTGAATTTTTGACTGAAAAGCTCTATAAAACAGCACCTGAAGTCTTTCTGAGGTCTTAACAAAGGGAGCTCCAGTCGTGCCCTTGGCTTTATATGTAGATCACATTTTTCTGCAGCACCATTGATTTGCCTAGAAGCCATTTCTTAATTCAAGCATCATTTACCATCTGGAGATGCTGGAAATGAGAAACAGTTTAATTTTTGTACCCAGCAAGTCCTGGCTCCTTATATTTAACTGTTCTTTCTCTTATCTCTCTTCTAATGCATAGCCAGTGAGAAATCAGGTGGTGTTTTCAGGATTTTGCCTGCAAATCTCCTTAACTAGATTATTGGCTGCATTAGGTACATATCCTATCTTCAATATTACTGCAGATGACTTTAGAGACTGCTCTCCACCTCGATAAAACAAAAGTCTTTTTCCTCCTAGCTTCTAGTAACATGCTCCTCAATTTCGTTTTAGCCCTCACTGACAGCTTCCTTGGAGCCGGTTAGGTCCCTGCCCACACACTGTCTCCTCCAAGCCCTCCCAACTCCACACTCCCTAGTCCTAAAGCCAATGCCACGTGGTTTGTTCTGGCAGCACTTCATCTCCAGGTACCAAAGTCTGTCGCAGTTCTCTATTACTGAGTAACAGATCACCCCACATTTACTGTTCAAAAACCAACAATCATTCATTTTATTCATAGTCTGTGAGCAGAGCTTGCCAGAGACACATCATCTCAGCTCCATGCAGCCTCAACTGGAATAACTCCCAGGCTGGAAATGACTGAGTGGAAATCATCTAAGGCTCACTCACCTGTCCAGTGGTCGACATGGGCTATCAGCTGGGACACCTGTGCAGGAGCTCGCCTGGTTCGCTTCCTCTGAGCACGTCGCTGGGTGCCAGGAGCAAGCATCCCGAGAAAACAAGACAGAGTGTGGCATTGATATAGCAGGGTATAACTTAACATACCCTGCTAAGTCACCAAGTACCACTTCCTCCGTTCCCTATCAGTTGACACAGTCACAAAGTTCTGCCCAGGGGGAACACAGGAGATGTGATATACATTGGTGGGTGGCTTTGGGAAGTAAAATCACACTCCTATTAAGTGATATTACTTGGCTTTCACTTACAGTTTTAACCTGTATCTTATTCACAAATCTAGGTTCCAAATGATATTTTTATATTTCTGAAGATCCAACCCATTTTTAAGGAGCTGTGACTGAGGCATCCAGAAGAATGTAGTAGAGGCTTTCAGATTCCAAGGGTTTTAGAACATTGTTAACAAAGCCATCATCATAACTAGTAATGCTTGAACCTATAGATAATCATAATTATCAACCCTTTAAAACGGATTATTTATACATGTAATTGGATGTATTGTCTACTATGATTATAAATTATAATGGTTAGATTATCACTACCAAGAAGAGAATTAAATTTTGCTGGCAAGGGATAAACTAATTGCCCAAGCTCCCAAACCTGCCAACAATTTTATGAAAATATTATGAGACCTTTGGTATCGTTAATTATTAGAATCTTGATTGTTCTTTCCCACTAGCACATATCTATGAAGAATATCAGTTCCTATGTGCCTTCTAGGAATATAACCCAAGAGTACATAACGATCTAATTCTGTGCATAATTCTTCTTCCAAGAAGTAGTAGTCTTTTAAAAGTTGGTTCTAAGGATTTCTTCTGCTAAACTCTGTATCCAAAGAAGGCCATAACTGCTACAGACTTTTAAGGGTTTTGTTCAACTCTCTTTGACAGCAACAGAGTGAAATGTCTTGAAGGGGAAATTGCTCCATATGATAGTTTTGAAATAAAACGCCTGCCAAATTGAATTGATTGGCACTATGAATGCATCAATGTTAATATTAAGCAGAAAATGTATATTCCCTTAACACGTTGAGTAAAATCATATAGAGTCACAGGGTTATATTTCAAGATGTCGAATGGGAGTTCATGGTAAGAAAATAAAATAGTAACTAAAATCACGCCAAGTGCACTGGAAACTTTAGAGATGTACCAAGGGCTTGCAACACAGAAAGGCAAGAATTTGGATTATCCAGGGTTTTTAGTCTTTATTTCTTGAAACCCATTAGTGGATAATGGTCATTTCCTTCTCATAGCCATTGCAAAAACATTTGCTTCCTGCAGTTAGTTCTGATTCTCTTCTTGATCTTTGATTTTGTTGTTGACAGCAACTGAAAGCTATACTTACTCTTCTGAAGTAGCTGGAACCTGGGGCTAAATAGGGTTATCACCTAGAAACTTGAGGTGTAGGATGTACTCCCAGGCATCTTCAGACTTTGAATAAATGTATGGCCTCCAGAGGTCAAAAAAAAATGTTGCATGGTTTTTAATGTTTATTATAACCCTACTTACATTTATTATTCATTGACTATTATTATTTTTATTTTATTTTTCCCACCCCCAAGACGTGTGCCATACACCAATGATCTCCCATCCTCCTCCCTCCTCCCCTCTCCCCACTTGCTCATTCTGCTACCTCCCCACCTTGTGTTAGCTCATCTGCCTTCATATTAAAATAGAGTACATTGGATTCTTGCTTCTCCAATCTTATGATGCTTTACTAAAGAAGAATGTGTTCCACTTCCATCCAGGTTAGTACAAAAGATGCAAAGTCTCCATCTTTTTTAGTGGCTGAATAGTAATCCATAGTGTACGTATACCACAGCTTGTTAATCCATTCCTGGGTTGGTGGGCATTTATGCTGTTTCCACATTTTGGTGATTATCAATTGAGCTACAATAAATAGGCTAGTGCAAATGTCTTTATGATCAAGAATTTTTTTTCTTCTGAGTAGATGCCCAGTAATAAGGATTGCAGGATCAAATAGGAGGTCTAATTTGAGTTATCTGAGTATTCTCCTTACTTCCTTCCAAAAAGGTTGTATTAGTTTGCAGTCCCACCAGCACTGTAACACTTTTCCCTTCTCACCATATCCACGCCAGCATTTGTAGTTTGGAGACTTTGTGATGTGGGCCATTCTCACTGGGGTTAGGTGCTATCTCAGTGTAGTTTTGATTTTCATTGCTCTGATGATTAGGGACAATGAGCGTTTTTCCATATGTTTGTTAGCCATGTGTCTGTCTTTCGAGAAGGTTCTATTCATCTTTCTTGCCCAGTGATATATGGGATTGTTGGGTCTTTTTTTTTTTTTGTTTATTAATTTGAGTTCTTTATAGATTCTCATTATCAAGCTTTTATCTGATTCATAATATGCAAATATCTTTTCCCATTCTGAAAGTTGTCTGTTTGCTTTGGTTGCTGTTTCCTTGGTTATACAGAAGCTTTTCAGTTTAGTTAAGTCTCATTTGTTTATTTTTGTTGTTGTAATTGCCATGGAAGTCTTCTTCATAAAATCTTTACCCAGTCTAATATCTTCAAGTGTTTTCCCCACACTTTCTTTGAGGATTTTTATTGTTTCATGCCTTAGATCTTTTATCCATCTTGAAAATTTTTTAAGTGGTGAGAGGTGCAGGTCCAGTTTCAGTCTTTTACATGTGGTTATCTAGTTCTCCCAGCACCAGTTGTTGAGTAGGGATTCTTTCCCCCAGTGTATGTTCTTTTTTTTTTTTTTTTTTTTTTTTGAGACAGAGTCTCACTGCATCACCCTCACAGTAGAGTGCTGTGGCGTCATAGTTCAAACTCTTGGGCTTAAGCAATTCTCTGGCCCCAGCATCCTAAGTAGCTGGGACTACAGGTGCCCGCCACAACGCCCAGCTATTTTTTGTTACAGTTGTCATTATTGTTTAGTAGGCCCGGGATGGGCTCAAACCCACCAACCTCAGTGTATGTGGTTGGCATACTTGCTGAGCTATGGGCCATGAGCCTCCAGTGTATGTTCTTGTTTGGTTTATCAAAAATCAGGTGGTTAGTTTCATTGGTTTTTCTATTCCGTTCCAAATGTCAGTGTCTCTATTTTTGTGCCAATACCATGCTGTTTTGATCACTATGGCCTTGTAGTATAGGCAAAAGTCTGGTAGGGTAATACCCCTAGCTTTGTTCCTATTACTAAGAAATGCCTTGGCTATATGGGTTTTTTTCTGCTTCCATAATAAATGAAGAATTATTTCTTCTAAATCTTGAAAGTATGGTGATGGTCTTTTAATGGGGATTGCATTGGATCTGTAGATTGCTTTAGGTAATATAGACATTTTTACAATGTTGATTCTTCCCAGCCATGAACATGGTATGTTCTTTCATTTGTTAATATCTTCTGCTATTCCTTGTCTTAGGGTTTCATAATTTTCTTTTTAGAGTTCCTTAACCTCCTTTTTAGGTATATTCTTAGGTATATCTTTTTCTTTTATTTTGAAGCTATTGTGAAGGGAATTGTGTCCTTGTTTAGCTTCTCATCTTGGCTGTTATTGGCATATTTGTGGACATTGAATTTATATCCTGAGACATTGCTGTATTTTTTGATCACTTCCAGGAGTCTTGTGGTTAAGTCTATGGAATTCTCTAATATAAGATCATATTGTCAGCAAAGAGTAAGAGTTTGATCTCCTCTGCCCCCATTTCCTTATCTTGCCTGATAGTATTGGCTAGAACTTCCAGCACTATGTTGAATAGTAGTGGTGACAGAGGACAACCTTGTCTGGTTCCAGTTCTAGGGGGAAAAGCTTTCAGTTTTACTTCATTCAGTATAACAATAGCTCTGGACTTGTCATACATGGCTTCAATCAGATTCAGAAATGTGCCACCTATGCCTAAATTGTTAAGTGTTCTAATTAGAAAAGGATGCTGAATTTTATTAAATTCTTTTTCTGCATCTATTGAGAAGATGATATGGTCTTGTTTTTGCTTTTGTTGAGATGGTGAATTATGTTTATGGACTTGCATATGTTAAACCAGCATTGCATCCCTGGGATGAAATCTACTTAATCATGATGAATGACTTTTTTAATGTGTAGCTATAATCTATTGGCTAGGATTTTATTGATAATTTTTTCATCCATATTCATTAGTGAAATTGATCTGAATTTCTCCTTTTTAGTGGGTCTTTTCCTGGTTTTGGTATCAGGGTGATGTTTGCTTTGTTGAACATGTTGGGGAAGATCCTTTCCTTCTCAATTTTTTTTGGAATAATTTCTGTAGTATGGGCATAAGCTCTTCTTTGAAGGTTTGACAGCTCACAGCAACCTCAAACTCTTGGGCTTAAGCAATTCTCTTGCCTCAGCCTCCCAAGTAGCTGGGACTACAGGTGCCTGCCACAACAACTGGCTATTTTTTGGTTGTAGCTGTCATTGTTTAGCAGGCCCGGGCTGGGCTTGAACCCATCAGCCTTGGTGTATGTGGCTGGTGTCCTACTCACTAAGCTATGGGTGCCAAGCCTCCAACAACAAAAAAAAACAACTTTTTGTGTTTTGTTAATTTTATGATTGATTCTTTTGTTTTCAGTTTCATTATTCTCTGATGTAATTTGGTTCTTTTCCTCTGCTGAATTTGGGCTTATATTGTTCTTCTTTTTCCATTTGCATAAGATGGTTCATGAATTTGTTGATAATTCTCTTTCTGTTTTTCAAATGTAGGCATCTAATGTGATAGATTTCCCCCTGAAGACTGCTTTTGCCATATCCCACCGGTTTTGGTAACTTGTGTATTTATTGTTATGTTTGAAGAATTTTTTGGTAGTTTTTTTTTTTTTTTGGCCGGGGCTGTGTTTGAACCCGCCACCTCTGGCATTTGGGACCAGCGCCCTACTCCTTTGAGCCACAGGCACCACCCATGTTTGAAGAATTTGATTTCCTCTTTCATCTCTTCCTGAACCCAGCTATCATTCAGCATAAGTTTGTTTAATTTCCAAGTCTTTGTGTGTGGATGAACATTTTTGTTGGAGTTGAGCTCCACTTTTATTGCCTTGTGGTCTCAGAAGATACAAGGTATAATTTCTATTTTTTTTTAATTTTGCTGAGATTTGATTTCTATCCTAGGAGGTGGCTGATTTTGAAGTATGTACCATGGGCTGACAAGAAAAATGTATATTCCTTAGCTTTGGGATGGTGTGTTCTGTATATGTCTACTAATCCCATTTGTTGTAGGGTCACTTTTAAGTCCTTTGTATCTTTGTTTAGTTTCTGGTTAGAGGACCTGTCCAGTTCTGTTGTTAAAGTCCCTGACTATCATGATGTTATGGGATATCATATTGCTCAGATCCATCAAGGTCTATTTCATAAATCTGAAAGCATTTAAATGGGGTGCATATATATGTAAAATTGAAATGTCTTCTTGTTTTCCTGTTTATTTGACCAGTATAAAGCGTCCGTCTTGGTCTTTCTTAACTTTATTTGCTTTAAATCTGCTCATATCTGAAAATAAGATTGTGACTCCTCCTTTCTTCTGATTTCCATTTGCTTGAGATATTGTTTTTCATCCCTTAACCCTGAGTCTCGATTTGTTCTTCAAGGTTAGATGTATCTCCTGAAGGCAGCATATGGATGGCTTATCTTTTTTATCCAATCAGCCAGCCTGTGCCTCTTCAGTGGTGTATTCAGTCCATTGACATTTATTGAGAGAATTGATAAGTGTGGTGGGGTTCTATTCATCTTATTTTGTAAAAGCCCATTGTATAGTTTTGTCCTTTATGTCATTATGGAAGCTGAGTTTTGACCTTTAGCTTCTGGGTGTTTACTTTGCTGATGGTCCATTGTGGTGGTCAGTGTTGAGACTATATCTAACTATTTCTTACAGAGCTGGTCTTGTTTTTTTTTTTTTTTTTTTGCAGCTTTTGGTCAGAGCCAGGTTTGAACCTGCCACCTATAGTATGGCTGGCGCCCTACTCCTTTGAGCCATAGGCGCCACCCTAGAGCTGGTCTTGCTGAGGTGAATTTCCTCAGTACTTGTATTTCCACAAAAGATTTGATTTCTCCATCAATTTTGAAGCTTAGTTTAGCAGGCAACATTCTAGGCTGAAGATTATTTTAAGAATGTTGAAGGTAGGCTCGGCGCCTATGGCTCAACCGGCTAAGGCGCCAGCCACGTACACCTAAAGGTGGCGGGTTTGAATCCCCAGCCCGGACCCGCCAAACAACAATGACGGCTGCAACCAAGAAAGAATGTTGAAGGTAAATGACCATGCTCTTCTGGTTTGGAAGGTTTCTGTCGAAAAGTCTGCTGTCATTCTAATGGCTCTGCCTCTGTAGGTTAGTTGGCACTTACTCCTGGCTGCTTGCAGAATTTTTTCTTTCATCTAGACTTTGGACAGGTTCATTACACTGTGTCTTGGAGAAGCTCTGTTTGAATTGCGATGAACTGGGATTTGATATTGATCTAAAAGGAGTGTGTTGGGGGTCTTTAGTAAACTTGGGAAGTTTTCATTTATGATAGTCTGCAATAGGGCTTCCATTCCTTTGGGACAATCTTCTTCCCCTTCAGGAATCCCTATTATTTATATGTTTGAATGCTTCATGGAGTCTCAGAGTTCTCTAGGTGCCTGTTCTGCTTTCTCTCTCTTCTTTTCTGCCTCTTTAACTACCTGAGTTAACTCAAAAACTTTATTCTCTAGCTCTGAGGTTCTTTCTGCTCTATGGTCTAACCTATTTTTGATACTTTCTACTGCATCTTTACATACCCTGATTGTCTTCTTCATTTCCTTAAGCTCCACTATATCCTTTTTATATTCTATATATCTCTTGTCCAACTTTAGGTTCTGTCTTTCCATTTTCTCATCCATTCCTTTTATTGTCTTTATCATCCATATTTTAAATTCCCTTTCTGTCAGGTCCATTAATCTTTATAGGTAAAGACTTCTGCAGTAGTTGCCTCATGATCCCTTGGGGGAGTTCCTCTGTTTGGTTTTTTTTATTGGCTGAATTTTTCTGTTGGTTCCTCCTCATGTGTTCTTTCTTCTTGTTCACCTCCTTGTCCTCCTTTTTCCTTTTCCCCACCTTTTGTTTCAAACAAAGTCCTTGCTCTTGATTATATGCAACATGTTGCCAGGACATGAGGTGGCCCTGTGGATTTTTAAGGGACAGAGCACAGCCAGCAACCCCTATGGTCCTTATTCCAAACTTAGTTGCCTTTAGTAATCACCTGATTGTTTCCTCAGCATCCATACCCTGCCAGGTTGAGATATTAAAGCTCACAAGAATCCTTCAGGGGCAGGTATCACAAGTGTCCCTTGACTTCAGTTCCCATGGGGTGTTGGAATCCTTCATCCTGTCCCAGGAGTGGAATTCTGATTAGCAGGAGTGGAACCCCTGCTAAGACCTTCTTATGACCTTTCCACAATGGCAGCACCCTGGCCACCAAGGCCTTCCTAGTATGGCTGCCTCACCAGCCACCAAACCTATGGCAAATCCACTCCAACTGGCATTCAAATCTGGTTGCTGTATATTGTTCAAGTCTGTCCACTCTTCCAAGATTTCCACTCAATGCACTGCTTCGTCCAACTACTGAAAACTCTAGAACGTCTTCCTCCTGCCCTGGACCTCTGTGAGGAGGCTAGCCAATCTCAGCTGGTTACAATCACTTGCCTGATTCATCAGATTTCCACCACTTGGGATTATATTCTGCATCCAGCTCACTACCTTCTTATTGTGCTCCAGGAGCTATGACTCTGGGTAAGGTCCCGGCACCACATATGGCTGGATTCTCTCTTTTTCCCTAGTTGTTCTAGGAGAGTTCAGCTGGACTATCCTTCTGGTCCACCATCTTGCTTCACCTCCCGAACATTATTTTATAATTGCCTCAGTAATCTGTGTGTTGTTTATAACAGGATATTGTCTTTGGGCAGGAACTTCTGTTTACTCCTGTCCCTATTAGAATCTTCTTTGGGCTGAGTTGAAATTCAGAGGTACCATAGTTGTGATTCAGTCAGCTTAACTTCCATTGTATCACTCTGAATCTACTGGTTTACAAATGGACTGAGAAGACTTCCTTGTTAGGAGAGGGGATGGGAGTATTACTCTATCATCCAGTGAGGCTTAAGAACAAAATAATGTTTCTGATGAAGTAGGGTAGGACCAAATTAGATTCCAGAAAATACACAAAGCAGTGAGATCCCTAAAAGGGAAGGGGAGTATTTTAATTATTTGTGTATAAATAATGAAAAACTCCAAACTTAGTAGCTTAAAAGGAAAACAATCATTTATTTTTCTCATGAATCTGTGAGTCAGGAATTGGGACAAGTAAAAAGAGAATGGTTCATTTATGCCCATAATGTTTGGAGTCCCAAAACTTCAGTGCTTCCTAGCACTCCAAACCCCTCTATCTCCACACACAGCCTTTCTACATGGCTGGCTTGAGCACCCACAAAACACAGCAGCCTCACTATTGTCAGATATCTTATGTGTCAGGCTCCAAGAGACATTATTCCACAAGACCTGGGTGGAATTTGCAGACTTCTTACTGCCTCAAAACATCACTTCTGCAACATTCTATTGGTCAAGTAAGTCACTAAAACCAGCCCCAATTCAAGAAAAAGGAAATTAGACTCTCCCATCAGTGAGAGAAGTGCTAAAGAATTTGCAGTCATCTTCAACCATCCATAATATGTCCTCTGCCCACAAATTATTCACATTCATCTCACATGAAAACATGCACCCCACATTTCCCAAGGCTCCCAAAAGTCTCATCTCTTTTGAGCACTGGTCCAAAGTCAAAATTAAGATGAGCTCCTTAATGGACTTCCTTGAGGACAATAAGAAAAGAAAATGAAAATACAAATTATCTGCCTCCTCTACACACCCAAATATCCAATAATGACACAGGACAGGCTAACTGCAATTAACACAGCCATTCACAGAAGGAGAGGACAGAATCATAGGTTCATGGAAGTCACTAGTCTGTAACATTTATAAAATCCAACCAGACCCATAGCAAGAATTCCTTTTCTCTAAAGCCAAGGTACAAGTGTATTAAGCGTTTTCCTGAGGGAAGAGAAAATGTCACTGATGATGAGAGGTCAGGGTGGCCAGTAACAATCAGAACTGATGAAAACATCAAAAATTCATCAGATTGTGCATCAAAATCATCAGCTAACTGTAAGAAGCATAGGAGACCAAGTAAACATCAATAGATAAACAGGAAAATCTTTACTGAAAATCTTACCATGAGAAAGATGTGTACAAAAATGGTCACAAAGGAGCTCACTATGAACAAATGCAAAGGAGAGTTGAAGTTTGCCAAGACCTTTTGGAGAGGCAAGATGATGTTTTGGGCCATGTTATCACTTGTGATAAATATGAGTGTACAATATGATCCTGAAACAAAGCATCGAAGTGCACAATGGAGGTCAGCCAATTCTCCATGATGAAAAATTTCCATCAATCCAAATCAAGAGTCAAAATGATGTTGCTACTCATAATCTTTTTGGATACCAGAGGGATTATTCACTATGAATTTATGGCAACTGGACACAGTTAACCCAGTTTACTATTTGGAAGTGCTGAAAAGCCTGCCTGAAAGAGATTAAAACAGCACAAACTTTTGCCAACAACTCCTGGACTCTTGCTTCATGACAATGCGCCAGCTCACATGGCACTGTCCATGAGGGATGTTTTACCCTGTAAACAAATAACTGTATTGAAACACCATCCCTATTCACCTGATCTGGCCCCTAATGACATTTTCCTCCACTGGAAGATGAAGGAAATATCAAAGGGAAGATATTTTGATGACATTCAGAACATCAATGGTAATATGACAACAGCTCTGATGGCCATTCTAGAAAAAGAGTTCCAAAATTGCTTTGAAGGATGGAGTATCAGTGCATAGCTTCCCAAGGGGAGTACTTCAATGTTGATGATAGTGATACTCAGCAATAAATTATGTAGCACTTTTTCTAGGACAAGTTTGTAAACTCAATTGTCAGGCTCTTGTACTTATGAACTAAATGTGCTATAAATTTAAAGATTTATTCTTTAAAGTACAAGCCACTTTGTTGAAGGAAACTGTCTCAGTGTGAGTAAACAGAGTACTCTAGCTTGCATTTCATGGACTACTGATTTTCAGGGGACCAATGGATTCAGTAGCATTAGAACATTGGGAAGGCTGTACTGAATTCTGTCAAAAAGTGACCTTGGAATAGAGTGTCAGGTTGAGCTTCTAGAAGGACACTGGCCTTCTTTTTCTATACACAGATAAGTAAAACCCAAGACAATATTGCAGATACATGTATAATAATCCTTATGGGTTCTTAAGAATATTTAGAGAATGGAACCACTTTTAAAGATTTAAAAGTGTCAAAGACCTTAAGCAGAACTTTTTATTGTTTCTGGGTTACTCAAAATGTGCCCAAAAGATACAGGCAGATTCTGGTACTGATAGAGATTTGATGGATGGGCCCTATGTCTAATGGTTCTATGCGTTATGAATCTTGCCTATTAAAGAACAAAGTCTGAAAGTGCTCAGTAAATGTTAGTTTTCAGAATCCTTTTTATAAAAGTAACTATATACATGTAAAACTTAGCTAAGTTTTGGAATAGGTGCAGTGGCTCACACCTGTAAGCCTAGGACTCTGGGAGGTTGAAGCAGAAAAATTAAGCTCAAAAGTTCAAGACCAGCCTGAGCAATAGCAAGACCCCATCTGTACTAAAAATACAAAAAAAATACCCTGGCATGGTGGCACAAGCCTGTAGTCCCAGCTACTCAGGAGTCCGAAGGAGGAGTATTGCTCGAGCCTGTGAGTTTGAGGTTACAGTGAGCTATAATGGTGTCACTGTACTGTAGCTGGGGTGAAAGAGTGAGACTCTACCAAGAAAAAACAAAGAGCCTTTCCAATCCTGTCTGTAGTAGAACTGCTACCAAGATGCAGATTTTCATAAAAACCCTTACAGGGAAGACCATCACTCTTGAGGATAAGCCCTCAGATGCAATAGAAAATGTAAAGACCAAGATCCAGGATAAGGAAGGAACTCCTCCTGATCAGCAAAGATCCATTTTTGCTGGCAAGCAACTGGAAGATGGATGTACTTTGACTACAACATTCAAAAGTAGTCCACTCTTCATCTTGTGTTAAGATTTCATGGTGGTACTAAGAAAAGGAGGAAGTCTTATACCACTCCCAAGAAGAAGAAGCTTAAGTGAAGGAAGGTTAAGCTGTCTGTCCCCAAATACCATAAGGTAGATAAGAATGGCAAAATAAGTTGCCTTCTTTGAATGTCCTTCAGTTAAGTGTGGTGCTGGAGTTTATATGGCCAGCCACTTTGACAGACATTGTTGCGGTAAATATTGCCTAACTTACTGCTTCAATAAACCAGAAGATAAGTAATTATATATGAGTTAATAAAAGGCATGAACTATTGTTTTAAAAAAAGAGAGAGAGAAAGAAATCAAGAGAGTGAAAGGAAGGAAGGAAAGGAGGGAGGGAGAAAGAAAGGAGAAAAGAAAGAGAGGAAGAAAGAAAGGTAGGGAGTGTGGAAGGGAGGAAGAAAAAAAAGACTTTGCTAAATTTTATATAGAATTATACTTAAAGGTATGGTTGCTACTCTCCTGGAGCTTCTAAACCAGGCGTCCTCAAACTACTGCCCATGGGCCACATGCATCCCACCTAGGACATTTATCTGCACCCCCCACCCCCGTGTTTTTGCTGCCACTACCTGTCCTGCTTAGTAGCCAACTCATCCTGGGGCCCACAGTCCGGCCCTCCAATGGTCTGAGGGACAGTGAACTGGCCCCCTGTTTAAAAAGTTTGAGGATCCTTGTTCTAAACCAACATATAACTAGGGTGACCAGATTTTAACAATGGTAAGGCGGGACAACATGGCGGGGCGGGAGTGGGGCAGGGCAGGGCAGGGCAGGGCCTGACAACAATACAAACTTTGATGAGCAGTTCTCGATAATCACGTCTCAGCAATTATTTATTATTACAGTTTAACATTATAAAATTAACAAAAATAATATAAAACTCATATTCTGGTGAAATAGCCACATGGCAGCCAAAAACCGTGTATTCCCTTCCTGTTCTCCCCCCCACCCTCCCCACCCCGCCCCGTTTGTGCAGTGCATTCTTTCCAAAAATCGGGCCTTTTTTAAAACACTGCAGGACCTGGGACAAATTGTTGAAAAGCAGGATGTGTGGTCACCCTACATATAACAGACATTTAAAATGGCAATTTCCTACAGAGTTAGAGAGTTAAAGAGAGACAGAAATAGCGAAAAGTGTCTGTAACGCCTTTTGTTTTAAAGAAGCCTATTTTATAATATGATTGCATTACTTGGAACATGAACATTTTTCTATATTACAACACCAAACAATAGCACATAGTGTGGGAGCAAATGGAAAGTGAAGGGAGTGATTGAATCAAGATAAATTCCATGCCATAGGAATGGTGAAGCAGATATAGCTCCACATTAGCTTTCATATTCAAATTCTTTTAACTTTGAAAATTTCTGCCAATTGTATTTAGACACAAGGTGTCAGCACAGCCTTGAGCTCAAATAATTCTCATCAGACTATCCAGATAATTGGGTAAGGCAGATTTGGTCTAAAGGCAGCAATGTGGCTTAGTGTCCCTCTTCTGTGTCAGGCATTCTGTTTAGTTATTTAGTACTGACGGTTTTCAAATGCTGTAATATAAACTCAAGGGGGTGCTCAAAAATAATGTTGAGACAAAGCAGAACACCATAGGAAAGCTATAAAATTTATCCAATGGGGTTTTATAATAAATCATGTGAATTTTACAGAAACATTGTATGGCAATAAATCTCTAATAAGATTATGATTTATGTATAAAGTTTACTGTTGTTTCATGCCTAATTAGAAGTCATGCATCTCAGACTATTAATAATAAAAAGCTATTGCTACACATACATGGTATCACTAACATGTACCTGCTCAGACTCAAGCAGAATCCAACCAACAGTTTTCAAGAGTACATTGAAGAATACATTTTTTTAGATTTCTACTTTTTATAATGGATATTTCATTTATTTATAACCCACTATTAACTGACTGTCAGATATTCATCCACGTGCTTGAGAATGGCATGGGACATTACATTATGATAAAAGGGTCTATTCACCAAAAAGACATGACAAGCCTAAATGTATATCCACTAATAGCTGAATCTTTGCCTTTCATCCTCAATTATTTTTTTAGGATAAATTTGCTGGATCCACGTACGTACTTTTTGAAGGCTCTTGACAAATTATGCCATACTGCCCTCTAGAAAGGTTGCACTAGTTTATGCACATACCCAGAACAGATGAGAAATGCCTCTTCTCTTCATTTTCACCAAAACCAGATGAGCATTCCATCTAAACTAGTTTTTAAATATGGTTTTGTTATTTTCAGTTCTCTTCATTGTCTTTAATCACCAGATAAATGCAAATCAAAACTATCCTGAGATAGCACCTAACCCCAGTGAGAATGGCCCACATCACAAAGTCTCAAAGCTACAAGTGTTGGCATGGATGTGGTGAGAAGGGAACACTTTTACAATGCTGGTGGGACTGCAAACTAATACAACCTTTTTGGAAGAATGTATGGAGAAACCTCAAAGAACTCAAATTAGACCTCCCATTTGATCCTGCAATTCTATTTCTAGGAATCTACCCAGAAGAAAAAATATCTTTTTATCATAAGGACACTTGCACTAGCCTGTTTATCACAGTTCAATTTACAGTCACCAAAATGTAGAAACAGCCCCTAAACGCCTGATGCCCGCCAACCCAGGAATGGATTAATAAGCTGTGGTATATGTATACCATGGAATACTATTTAGCCACTAAAAAAGATGGAGACTTTACATCTTTTGTACTAACCTGGATGGAGGTGGAGCACATTCTTCTTAGTAAAGCATCTCAAGATTGGAGAAGCGATAATGCAATGTATTCTATTCTAATATGAAGGCAGTAGATGAGCTAATGGGGGGGGTAGGGGAATGAGCAAGTGGGTAGAGGGAAGGAGGAAGGAGGATGGGGGATCATGGTGTATGGCACAACTCTTGGGGGTACAACACAATTATAAGAGGGACTTTATCTAACAAATGAATCAGTGCAACCTAATTCTTTGTACCCTCAATGAATCCCAAGCAATAAAAAAATTTTTAATTAAAAACAAAAAGAATTTCTCCTACTAACAGCAGCTATAAAATCATAAGGTTTTTTTTTAAGCATAGGTTCTTTTAAGCATAGGTACTCCACTTCAAAACAAGATGAGTGTGATGTTATTTATATGTAAACCTAGTACTTTGAAAATGCTTAAGAATGGTTGAAAGATTTTCTTTGAAATTGGATATGGAATGGTCATTTCATACAATTTTTTTCTGTGTGCGTGAGACAGTGCCAAGTTAAGTAAATTCTCTCCTAATAACCTTTGTATATCTTTATCACTAAATTGTCACATCATTTTATAATGATAAAATTATGGTTTTCCTGGCTGGGTGCCCATATTTCAGTGGTTAGAGCACCAGCCACATGCTCAGGGGCTGGTGGGTTTGAACCTGGCCCAGGCCTGCTAAACAAAAGAAAAAAAATAGCTGGGCATTGTGGCAGGCGCCTGTAGTCCCAGTTACTAGGGAGCCTGAAGCAAGAGAATCGCTTGAGCCCAAGAGTTTGAGGTTGCTGTGAGCTATGACACTACAGCACTCTACCAAAGGTGACAAAATAAGACTCTGTCTCAAAAAAAACCTATGTTTTTCCTGTTAGAGCATGGCCTTCTTTAAGGGCAGGAATTTGTTCAATATGTCTTCTAATATCTTGCAATTACAGAGCCTGGCATAGCAACCATTTAATAAATGTTGAGTGAAGGAAGGCTGGAATGGCTGGAATGAAGGAAGGTAGAAGGAAAGGAAAGGTGAACTACAAGTTTAGCCCTTATCCAAATATCACAAACTTCAATTAGCATAATCCTATTAAAGGAGGTTAATTGTATTCATTGCCTTTTCATTAATTTGTTGGCTTCCAAATCAATTAACTATACTAAAAATCTTTATAAAGTAGACAGCAGATGCCTACTTAGGGCCTATCAGAATACTCTCTCTTGTCCAGACTTTTTTATAAACACCAAAGACTTTTTTGTAATCCGTATTTCACAGTGGTGAAAGTCTGGGACTGTTGACAATTGTCAGAATGCAATCTGTAGCTACCTCAACCCATGTAGAAGAGGGTTTCAACTCCTTCCTTCCTAATTAATTACAGAGTAAGTTTTATTTTATTAAAAAGGGGAAAATATTTTCATTATGATTAGAATTGTATATTTGTGTAAAACACTTGTAAAAGCTAATCTAATGAGGCTTCCATTAGTCTAGAACTTCTGTTTAACCAAAACTTTGCTAGAATGTACAGAGTAATGAGACGAACATATGCAGTGTTCCAAAATGCATTCTGAATTAACAAGAATTTAATTATACTTAATATAGGTTTATACATTGTTTTCAAATAATTTGAAAATTGATGTAGCAAGGAGAATCACCAATGATCTTAGAGCTCTAGTTGATTTTACAGATTATCAAATTCAAATGTATCATTGCACCCATAAGAAAACTAAGGCCCCAGATAAGTTAAGTGACTTATCCAGAATCACGCAGCTGGTCAATGTCACCAGGGAGCTAGAGCCTAGGTCTACTGAATCCCAGCCATTACGATTATATATGCATTTATTGGGCAAATGGACTAACTCACCACTTCCTTTTGTAGTTGCCTTTAATCCTTTACCTAGAGACTAGAAAGATTTTTCTGTAATAATATGTAAAACAAGGATAGGTCGAATAGTCGAATGGCCAATCACATAAAAGACATAGAGATCGGTCTCTATGGTGCAGAAAACTGGAATTAATTTCCTAAGGTCTGAATATTTTGAAATCAAATCTCTCAGAATAAAACTCTGCCTTCTAGAATCTGCTTCCCCTTTTATAGCTCTAGTTTTGGCACAGCGCTAAGCGTCTGGTACCTACACGGTAGCTAACGAGGAAGAATGATGAGAAGTAACTCGGTGCTCATTCTTCCCACCCTTGATGATCAAGTTGAGCATCTTTATCTCATTAATATCTGACTGGGAAATCTCTTGACACCTGAAAAGACGAGCAATTTATTTATAAGGATAGGATACCTGAGTGTGAAGCTTTCTGCCAGCAGAGATTTTTCAAAGATTTATCTTCCTCCTGGAGTAAATATCATATTTTTAATTATTCATAATGTTTCTCCTGTTTAACCACAAGCTTCCTCAGAGGACAGAAGTGTATTAAGGCTCTTCTGTTCCTATACGAGTGTGAAGTGTGAATAGAATATATATTTTTTAGCATTTCATTGTTATTCTGGGCAAACAAAATTAAACATGATTTGCAAGTGCTGCAGTCAGAAACAACAAAAGGTGTAAAGTGATGCAACAGAATTTATACCGTGTGCATGCCAGAAAACTTACATGAAAAATGCTCAGAGTCGAAGTGGAAACTGAAAAGATTTCATATTCTTAACAGCTATATTAGAGAGGTAAAAATGGGAGCATGCCTATAAATATGACCAGAAAAGCTTTATTTAGATTCATGCTGAAGGAATACTCCACAATTTTTGAGTGTCTTCTATACAAGCTAAATTTGGTGAGCTGCCTTTTCTTATATTGAATCCTTAATAATTAGCCTAAGAAAAAGACACTTTCTTCATATTTTCAGGTTACTTGGAATCATTAGGTTACCATTTAGAAATGCTAAGGTGGAAAGTAGCCCTCTAGGCTTTTCCTTCAGGTGCTTTGAGCTCTAATTTACATATAGGAGAATTCATCATGTCTAGTGTATACAATCCTATGAGTTTCAACAAAAGCATAGAGTCACAACGCTACTACCTTCAAGATATAGAAAAGCTCCTTCTCTCCAGAATTGTCCTCATGTTTCTTTGTATTCTACCTCTCCCCCCACCTTTCACTGCTCAGCAAACACTGATAATTTTCTTTCTTTTTTTGGAGGGGGTGTGGCCTTTTTGAGAATGTAATGTAAATGGAATGAAACACTACATAAAATTTGGGGTCCAGTTTCTTTCCCTTTGTATAATGCATTGGACATTCATCCACGCTGTGTGTATGAGTTTTTATGAGTCAGTAGTCTGTTCCTTTTTATGGCCCAGGATTCCCTGGTATGGATGTTCCAGTTTCTCTACCAGCTTGCCAGCTGATGGGCATTTGTTTTGTTTCCAGGTTTTGGTGATTATAAATGAAACAGCTATAAGCATTCGTGTATAATTGTTTGTGCGAACATAAGCTGGAGTAGGATTTCTGGGTCATATGCCAAGTGTATTTTTGTGGGTTTTTTTGAGACAGAGTCTCAAGTGATAGCCCTGGGTAGAGTGCTGTGGCATCACAGCTCACAGCAATCATTAGAACTCCAACTCCTGGGCTTACGCTATTCTCTTACCTCAGCCTCCTGTGTACCTGGGACTACAGGCACCCACCACTACACCTGGCTATGTTTTGGTTGTAGTTGTCCTTGTTTGGCAGGCCTGGGTCAGATTTGGGCCCCCCGCTGTGGGGTATGTGGCTGGCGCCTTAGCAGCTTGAGCTACAGGCGCCACCCTGCTAAGTGTATTTTTAATTTTATTTAAAAATGACAAACTATTTTCCCAAGGGGCTGTAACATTTTGCATTCTCAGCACAATTCACAATCACAAAGATGTGGAATCAATCCAAGTGCCCATCTATTCATGTGTGGATTAACCAAATGTGGTGTATATATATTGTGGAATATTATTCAGCCATGAACAAGGATGAATCAAGGCCTCTGGCAACAATGGAACTTAAGACCATTGTCCTAAGTGAAGTTCTAATGATTGGAAATCACTATTAAATCAGAACTAACTGAAGAGCACACACATGCATAGAGGGGAGTAAAACTCAGTGGAAATTAAGCAGTAGGGAGGCTGGAGGAGGGAATGGGGGAAACCTACCTAGTGGTTATAAGGAACAATATCTAGGTGATGGGCCCACTTATAGCCGTGACTCAAGCATAACAAAAGCAATCCATGTAACTGAAAACATTTTTAGCCCCTGTAATATTATGAAATAATAAACAACTGCATTATCTTCAAATATATGAAGCATTAAGTAACTTTGCATTCTCGCTAGCACTTGATAGGGAAAGTCGTTTTGTTGTATTTTTTTAATGTAAGCCATTCTAATAAGTGCGGTGGTAACACATTATGATTTTAATTTGCATTTCCCTAATGTCTGATAATGCTGAGCATCTTTTAATGTGGTTATTTGCCATCTGTATGGCGTAGCGGATGTTCACATTTTTTGCCCATTTTCATATTGGGTTATTTGTTTCTTTATTGTTGAAGTTTTCTTTTTTTTTTTTAAGTGTACTATAAATGTAATGTAGTTACTAGTCCTTCAGGAGATAGTGTGTTTTACAAATATCTTCTTCCAGTCTGTGGCCTTCTTTTCCTTTTTTCAACAATGTTTTTGAAGACTAGAGATTTTTAGCTTTTGTTTTATTTTGGTAGGTTTTTTGCATATCCAGTGTCCAATAGTTCTAGTGCCATTTCTTGAAAAACTGTCTTTTCTCCATTAAATTGCCTTTGCATCTTAATCAGAAATCAAATGACCACATAGAAGTGGGTCTATCTCTGGACTCTCTCTCTATTTGCCTTGATCTATTGTGCTCACCAAATAGCACACTGTCTTGCTTACTGTAACTTGATAGTCTTGATAGAGGTGTAAGACCTCTAACTTTATTTGTGTATTAGTCAGTGGTGAGTAGGGGAAATGTGTCTAAAATGGAAAATGTGTGACCAGCACGTTCCAATTTAACCTTTAGAACTTTGTGCAGGTCAATACATGTCTGCAGGCTGAATTCAGTCTACAGATTGCCAGTTGATCCAGCGGTAGAAGACTTCTGGCAGATCTCCTGGAAGACCAGCTCTTGCAGAAAAGTCTTCTTCAACCCTTGCACCAAGCAAGTCTTGATGTCAGTAGCATTTGCCACGTTTCCCAAAATAAAAGGAGACTCTCTGGTACAGAGAGTATGTGGCTCATCTTCTGTGAGAACCAGAGGCAGGCTACAAATCACCCTTAGAGCATGAAATCAGGCTCTTGCACAAACTGCGGTGCTATTGCCCGACCTCAGCACTTCACGGCAGTTCCCAAGACCCACACCAACTGCACTGTTTGTATCAACCACCTTAATGAGAAGATCATGACACATGTCCATCCAGTATGCTGAGACTGACTCAGATATTATTGCCAAGATGAAGGGCGCCTTCGTGGAACTGGACCACCAGCAGGATAAAAGGAAGCTCAAGAACCAGGAGAAACCGTTTGCCAAGAAGGCCATGCAGGGTGGGGCAGCTGCTCCCCCAGTGCGGACAGTCCAGAGGCCTGTCCTGCTCATGCCTCCCATGACAAGGGCGCCCCGCATCATTTACCACATGTGAGCCCAGCCGCCCTACATGCCAGGACCTCTCTCCAAGCCTCGCACCTGGCCAGATCCCATCAGAGGCCATGCACCCACAGCAGCTTATGCTTGGAGAGATGCCACCTGCCCGGTCTCTTTCCGAGAATCCACCTAATCACATCTTGTTCTTCACCAACCTGCCAGAGGAGACCAACAAGCTCATGCTATCCATGCTTTTCAACCAGTTCCCTGGCTTCAAGGAGGACCCTCTGGTCCTGGGCCAGCACGACATGGCCTTTGTGGAGTTTGATGATGAGGTGCAGGCTGGGGCAGCTCATGATGACCTGCAGGGTTTATGATCACCCAAAACAACCCCTGAGCATCTCTTTTGCCAAGAACTACCTCCTTTTCCCCATGCCTGCCCCTACCTCTGGTCTGAGGACACCCCTTGCCCCCTTGGCTCAGCCCCTTGAAGGTTAAGTGCCACTTTGGGAGACTTCTTGAAGCTGTGGGTGAGTGGTTGCCACCACACAGCATTGTGCCCAGAGTCTGTCCCCAGACATTGCACCTGCCACTGTTAGGCTGGAATTAAAGTGGTTTTTTGAGGTTTGGTTTTACACACACACACACACACACACACACAAAGAAGAATGAAATTATGATTCCCTTCAGTGACATCCCACTCTCCCTCCAACTTTATAAATCTCTCCACTGCTTACTGGTGGTTGATATTCCTTAAGTTGAGGGAAAGATTTTAAATTCACATTCAGAGATGAGGCTTAACATGCAAGGGGCTGTTTCTTACAAAGTTAAACTTACCACATGACCCAGCATCTACTCCTAGATATCTACTGAAGGAAAATGAAAACATGTGTCCACGTGTAGGCTAGCACACAAATGTTCATAGCAGCATTACTTGTAATAGCCCCAAAGTGGAAACAACCTACATATCTATCATTTGTTTATCATTTAGATAAACAAAATGTAGTATATCCATGCAGTGGAATACTATTCAGCAATTAAAAAGAATGAATTGAATGAAACATGCTATAGCACCTCAAAAATGTTATGCCAAGTGAAAGAAGCCAGACAGAAAATGTTACATGTTAAATGTGATTTCATTTATACGCAGTATCTTAAAAGGAGAAATCTGTGGAGACAAAAAGTAAGTTAGTGGTGGTCTGTGGCTGAGGGTCAGCACATGCATATCCTGTAAAGGAGCATGAGGGAATGTATTGGGTTGATGAAAATATTCTAAAACTGGATTATGGGGGTGGCTGCACAACTCATTAAACTTACCAAAAGGTCATTAAATTATACACTTAAATGGGTAAATTTTATGGTATATAAATTATGCTTCAATAAAGTTTTTAAAATGCAAGCGCCTGGTTGAGATAACAGGCTAGCATGAACGAGTCTCACACACACTGCAAGTATTCAATCTCTGAACAAGTAGAAATGGTTAATTAGAGAGTTTACCCTCTTTTGTTTGGGGAGAAGATAAGGCTGGAGAAAGAACGGTGGTGGGCACAGAAGAGAAGTGGGGATTAAAGGGGAGAGGTGGCTTTGCAGAGGCATTAAGAACCTGTACAACCCAGTCTGGGTTCTCGTCCTGGCTCCAACACTTACTAACAGGTCATTGTGGGCAAGGTATTCATCTTCTTCTGTTCCCCATTAGCCCTCTGTGAAATAGTGCCTCTCATAGGACTGCTGTGAAAAAACCAAGTGATAATTCATATGAAACACTTGGTCCTAGTGCCAGGCCCATAAAAATAATTTTAAAATGACTCGCTATTTAAAATAGCAATTTTTCAATAGAAGACAAAACTTCCAGGTTCTACTAATTTGCATCAATATTTCTTATTTACTCTCAGCTGGGAAGAAAGATCTCTATCTTTCATAATCCTAAGTGAAACATGCTACAACATCTCAAAATGTTATGGAGTTTCTCTGGGACTGTCTATGATCTCACGTGTACACCCCCGGAGCCAAGCAGGGGAGTGTGACTGCTCACTCCTGTCTCAGGGACCTGGGAGAGTCTTCACCCTAGTCTTGCACCTCGTGAGTCTTCCTCCTTCCTCTCCCTTCAGCTGGAAGCACATGCACTCCTCTCCAGGCGAGAGGACACTGCACAGAGTCTCATGTCTGAAACTCTCTTATGTAGAACTTCACATTCAGATCTCCAAGTTTTCATTTTGATAAGTGAAGGGAAGATGTGACATTTTCTTTTCCAACAAAGCCTGACTTTCAAGTCTTTTCTCATTCAGGATGCAATACTTAAAAGTAAAAATAAAAAATTAACAGGCAGAACTGAGCAATACCTTTGTCGTGAGTTTTAAGGTGAATGAATTAGACAGATACATAGAAAATGAAGGGGATAAAAACCTGACAACTATTAATCCTAGGGAAAACAAAAAGCTTTCCAGAACAGAAAATGTAATTGGGGGTCACTGTGTGTCTGATTGTGAGAAACATTATTTAGTGTTAAGAATACAAACACTGATATTCCACTAATCAAAAATCATGATGCAATTCTATTAGGAAGCTGAAGTGAGAATAAGGGTAACATCAGGGGAGGGGGAAGAGAACTGGAGTCCCATCTCGCAAAGTAGAAAGTCAATAACAAATGATAATCAACATGCAAAAATATAAAGATGTAACATTATAAAAATATTATTTAAAAATAGGAAGGTAAACACACAGAGAAAGACTTAAATGCATCCTACATGATTGTTTCTTGATACCAGTAATTGGGGATGAGGAGAGTTGGGGTAGAAATTGCTGGTTTTAGTTGTAAGAATGATAGAATTTTAACATTTCAAACTATGCACATGGATATCCTCAATACAAATTGGGAGAAAATAAGTAATAGAGGGGAATTTCTTTCCTAAGTTTGAATCGGAACTTTGAACTTTGGTCTCGGTTAAATGTATGTCTTCAATTTATTTCAATTAAAGATTGATCCCAGAGGGTATCTCCCTGCTTTGGACATATTCTTAGAAGCATAAAGTCCTTGGCAGTGAGAATAACTTCCCCAGGTTGTGTGACAAGGAAAACAACAGAGTTCCAGAGGGAAGGAGAAAGGACGGTGTAAGCAGAGCCATCTTTATGTAGAGAGTCAGCTTTATCCGAGGGTAACTCACGGAGGCCTTCTTTTTATGTTTTAGAAACTGTACCTATGTTATGGAAGAGTGGAACATTCAGACCTGTTTGGATGAAACCTCAGGAGATGTGCTTATTCTTCTCACTGTTAGAAACTTCAGAATAAAAATTCAGAACTGATGCTAGAAGAAGTTACTTTAAGGGCTCGGCACCTGTGGCTCAAGCGGCTAAGGCGCCAGCCACATACACCTAAGGTGGTGGGTTCGAATCCCCAGCCCAGGACCCGCCAAACAACAATGATGGCTGCAACCAAAAAAAAAAAAAATGGCCAGGAGTTGTGGTGGGCGCCTGTAGTCCCAGCTACTTGGGAGGCTGAGGCAAGAGACTCCCTTGAGCCCAGGAGTTGGAGGTTGCTGTGAGTGTGATGCCATGGCACTCTACCCAGGGGGATAGCTTGAGGCTCCGTCTCAAAAAAAAAAAAAAAAAGAAGTTACTTTAAGGACAGAAAGAAATTATGGTTCATTTAGCTGCTAAGTTAATGATTACCCTGACATCAGAGCTTTTTAAGGCTTATTTCCTATCAGGAAGTGCAAGCCTGTCTTGCTCCCCCCACCCATATGCTACCTTTTAATTCAGTGCATCAAATATATATGAAACAGTGTGTGTGCTATGGTTTGAATTTTGCCTCCCCACCCCCAAAATTCATATGTTGGGGTCCTCACCTCTAGTGTCCCAGAATTTAGAAAGAAGATCATGGCAGATAAAATTAGTTAAGATGCGGCATTAGGATGGGTCCTAATTCAGCAAGATTGTTGTCTTTCTAGAAAGGGGAAATTTGGACACAGAGACAATGCCATCTGACGATGAAGACAGAGACTGGGTGACGCTCCTTTATAGGAACACCAGCAACCCACTAGAAGCCAGGAGAATCCCAGGAAACAGATTCCTCCTCACCGCCCTCAGAAGAAAGCAATTCTGCCAGGAGCTTGACCTCAGACTCCCAGCCACTAGAAGTCTGAAACAATAAGTTTCTGTTGTTTAACCACCCCGTTTGTGGTACTGCATCACAGCAACCCCAGTGTGTAATGTGCTCTTTCTATTAAACGATGGTCTATTCCTCAGATTTTTTTTTTTTTTGTTAGAAACACACTATTCAGAGTCAGGGAAGCTAGAGTTTATCTTCTCAACTTAATTGTATTGTCAATTGACTTAAACTCTTCTTTAGAGGTACATTTTATGGTGAGATGTGAAAAGGTGCGGGAAGAGAAGGAAAGCATGATTGCTAATTTCTTTAGACTGGATGAATCTACGGGAGTAAAAAGGATCAGACTCAGGAAGACTTCGCAGTTTCGTGCCTTATTTGGTTTTCTAGCTAACTCAAGGCCTTTCGGTTTCCATTAGCTTTGCCAGTTTTCCCAAGAGATCAGGGAAAGCATAGTTGTGTGTAGTTTGCTTCGGATCTGTACACTCTAAGGCAACGTGAGTAAGCCTGCCTTTCCATGTAAAGTGTTCTCTTAAGGAGATTTCTCAAAGAACTAAAAATAGACTACCATTCAAGCCAGCAATCTTACTACTGGGTATCTGTCTACCCAAAGGAAAAGACATCATTGTATCAAAAAGGTACCTGCACTATTCACAACACCAAAGATAGAGAATCATCCTAAATGTCCACCAACCAGTGATTGGATAAAGAAAATATAGCATGTGTAATACTACTCAGCCATAAAAAAGAATGAAATCATGTCTTTTGCAGCAACACGGATGGAACTGGAAGTCATCATCTTAAGTGAAATAACTCAGAAAAAATGTCGAGTAGTGCATGTTCTCACTTGTAAGTAGAAGCTAAACAATGAGAACACTTAAGGCATAAAGATTGGCTCACACCTGTAATCTGGGAGGCCACAGCTGGCAGGTTGCTTAAGCTCAAGAGTTCAAGACCAGCCTGAGCAAGAGCAGAACTCCCTCCCCCAGCAGAACCCCTATCTCTAAAAATAGAAAAAACTAGCTGAGTGTTGTGGCGGGAGCCTCTAATCTCAGCTACTCAGGAGTCTGAGGCAAGAGAATTGCTTCAGCCCAAGAGTTTGAGGTTGCTGTGAGCTATGATGCGATGGAACTCTACCCAGGGTAACAGAGTAAGACTCTGTCTCAAAAACAAACACACACGGCTCGGCACCTATAGCTCAACAGGCTAAGGCACCAGCCACGTACACCTAAGGTGGTGGGTTCCAATCCCTAGCCCGGACCCGCCAAACAACAATGACGGCTGCAACCAAAAAGTAGCCAGGCATTGTGGCGGGCGCCTGTGGTCGCAGCTACTGAGGCAGGAGACTCGCTTGAGCCCAGGAGTTGGAGGTTGCTGTGAGCTGTAATGCCATGGCACTCTACCCAGGGGGATAGCTTGAGGCTCTGTCTCAAAACAAACAAACAAACACACACACACACACAATGGAAAGATTGGAGCCTGGAGGGTGGGAGGGTAGGAAGACGATGCAGGATGAGAAATTACCTAATGGGTACTACATACATTAATTGGGTGAATGTTACACAAAAAACCCAGACTTTTCCACTATGCAATATACCCAGTAACAAATCTGCGCATGTACCCCATAAATATATAAAAATTTTCAAAAGAAAAAATGACAAATAAATAAAAAGAAAAAAATGTTCCCTGCAGACAAACTACTATGGATCTGAATAAGACACCACCACTCCCTATGCATTAGGGATCTGTGACTACATATAGAATTAAAAATGTTTACCTAACACAGAAGAAATTTCTAATCAGTGGTGTGTCTGTGTCTTGGCGCGCAGTCAGCCGCGGTGTCTCCAGAGCATATGCACTATCTCAATGTGCATACTGGGGGCATCTCCAGAATAAGGGCCTGAAAAATTTCTACTCCTTGTTTTATTAAAAGAATTGTGATATAGCTATGTTGATAATTCAAGTTAAAAAACACATTTTCTTTCTTTATTTTTTATTGAATGGTAACTATGTACATTAATGCACTTCTGGGGTACAGTGTGGGGTTTTCACACACAATCTGAAATAGTTCCATCAAACTGGTCAACACAGCCTTCATGTCATTTTCTCAGTTATTGTTTTAAAACGTTCACATTCTACTCTTAGAAAGATTCACTTGTACCCCTGTAAGATAAACCTCAGAAATGATCCCTCCAATCCCCCTCCCTCCACCCATTTCCCCCTCCCTTCTCCCTCCCCTCTCCCCATATTCTTAGGCTATTTGGTTATAGCTTTCATATAAAAGGCATAAATTAGTTTCATAATAGGGGTGTGTACATTGGATACTTTTTCCTCAATTCTTGTGATACTTTGCTCAGAAGAACATTCTCCAGCTCCATCCATGTGAACATGAAGGATGTAAAGTCTCCATCCTTCTTAATGGCTGCATAGTATTCCATGGTGTACATATACCACGGTTTATTGATCCATTTGTGGATCGATGGGCACTTGGGCTTCTTCCATGACCTGGCAATTATGAATTGGGCTGCAATAAACATTCTGTTACAAATGTCTTTGTTGTAATACAATTTTTGGTCATCTGGGAATATACCTAATAAAGGAATGGCAGGGTCTCTTGGAGCATATCTTGAGGGCCTTGAGGTGGACCAGGTCCAGGAATAGGAATTTGGGACTCAGGCAGCCTCATGTTTTCTTGCATTTCTACTCTTCTTTTCCTGCTTCTCCAGCTGCTGCGCTCAAGCTGTTCAGGTCATAATTCTTAAGGCTTCCTGTTATTCCAAAATTCCTTAACTCTAGGCATAGGCATAGCTTATCTCTAGCAGCTCCTAGGCCAGTATATCAAATTTTTGGAAAGGAATTTTACTTGGCCCAAATAAGGATCAGGGTTCATCTGTGGTTGAATTAATTATGTTTAGGGAGCTGCCAGTCACACAATACTAATGTGAGTGTCAGGATGGCTGTGATCAAAGTGTAGTTTTTGCAGAGGGTGGAATGTGTGTGTGTGTGAGAGTTGGCAGACTAAATAGTACCTCTAAGGGGTATGTTTATTAATTTTTCTAGGAAAACAAATAACCCCCAACTCTCCAGGACTTATGGCAGTGGGCATTTGTATCTCTTTTATATATTGCAGTTCTGCTCTAAGACCCCATAGAGAAGACAGTGGGGTCCTTTAACAGGGAAGGACACAAATAAATGTGAACAATAGCACAGCCTGCTCCAACAGTGTTTAATAATGACAACAATAATTGACCTTTAACAAGTGCTTAAAATGTGTTAGGCCATAGCCTAAGAGCTTTCTATGCAAATTATGTCATTTAATTATCCTAGTACTTTCATATGATAACCACTATTATCCTCATTTTACAGATGAGAAAATTGAATCTTAGAAGGGTTAAACAGCTTTCCCTCAGTTACATAGCTCATAAAGGTTGCTGGGATTCTGACCAGGGTGCTCTAGGGCTTTGGTCCCCAACCCCCAGGCCACACAGAGTCATTGGCTGAGCTCTGCCTCTTGTCCTCTCCCCACAGTGGAAAAATTGTCTTTCATGAAACTGGTTTCTGGTGCCACAAAATTTTCCAATTTGTGGCCTGTTCGGAACTGAGCTGCAAAGCAGGCCAGAGAGTGAAGCTTTATCTGTATTTACAGCCACTCCCACCACTCACATCCCACATCGTCACCTAAGCTCTACCTCCTGTCTCAACCCTCCTACCCCTGGAAAAACTGTTTTCCAGAAAAACAGTCCCTGGTGCCAAAAAGCTGGGGAACCTCTGCTCTGGGGAACACCACCAGTATCAGTTTCTTGTAGCTGCTGTAACAAATTCCCTCAAGCTCAGTGCCTTACAAGAACACAAATCTATTATCTTGCAATTCTGTGGTCCGGAAGCCTGATGCAGGACTCACTGGGTTGAAATCAAGGTGTCAGCAAGGGATGTGTTCCTTTATGGAGGTTTTAGGAAGAATGTGTTTCCTTGATTTTTCCATCTTCTAGGGACTGCTCCATTCCTGGATGCATGGCCCCTTTCCTCTGTTTTCAAAGTCAGCAATGTGAGTTGAGTTCTCACATTGTATCACCTGGATCTTGCTTTGACCGCCATGTCTTCTTCTCTGACTATCTCTCCTGCCTCTCTCTTCCATTTTTAAAATTTTTATTTTTTTTATTAAATCATAGCTGTGTACATTAAGGCAGTCATGGGGTACACTGTGCTGGTTTTATATACAATTTGAAATATCTTCACCAAACTAGTTAACATAGCCTTCATGGCATTTTCTTAGTTATTGTGTTAAGGCATTTATATGCTACATTTAGAAAGATTCACCTGTACCCTTGTAAGATGAACCATAGGTGTGATCCCACCACTCACCCTCCCTTCACCCTCTTCCATTTTTTAAGGACCACTGATTACATTGGGCCCAGCCAGATAATCCTGAATAATTTCTCCATCTCTCAGTACTTAATCACATCTGCAAAGTCCCTTTTGCCACGTAAGGTAACATATTTATAGGTTCCCAGGATTAGGACGTGGACATCTCTGGGTGAATTATTTTGCCAACCATGCCACCCTTTTTTCAAGTGACATGAGTGACCGCCAAGAAACTTCTGAAGAAAGGGGCCAGATAATCATCCCTCTCACCCTGTTTACCCTGATTTTTCCATGAATCAAGACCAGTGATGCTTCTGGACGAATTAGAAAGGAGAGGAAATAATTTGGGGGAATAAATTTAGAGCACAAAGTCGGTCATCTATCTGTTAGTTGCAAAAGAGATTGCCTATTTCGGCTCAAGGTAGAAAAAAAACTAAAGAATTTCATTACTAGTGTTCCTGGCATGATGCCATAATTAATATGTGGTAACAATATTACTAAGAACGAAGACATACAATTATGCCCTTAAAAATGTCAACATGAAAAGTAAACTTAATAAAAGATAGGCACAGGAACATACATAACCAAGATTATCTTTAATAATGAAATTATTTATGATCAAACATTTTTACTTCATTTCAGCTCAATTCTAAAATAGTCACAGTAATGTCATGATTAAATATTAATGTTAACAGAAACAACCTAATTGGAAGGTTATTAAAGCTTAAAAATTAAGTTTCTTTTTCTTTCCCTAACCAAAAAGTTCTGCCTAGAAGGGCATCGGGGAACTATGGTACATGTGCTTTATTAACATTGATTTGCTGAGCCGAGAGAGGGGCTGCGCCAGGAGGTGAACTCAGAATTTCTAGGCAGCACTTAAGAAGAACCATTCCGTGTCTCCTCTGAGCAGTCAGGGGAGTGGATGCCGCGCCTGCCTTTCTTGGTGCAGAGCTGGTTCATCGCTTGAGGGTACCAGTTATCCCTTGCTACCTAGCAAACCACCCCCAAACTCAAAGAAACGATTTTATTGTGTCAGTTCTGTTTTATTGTGTGGTTTCTCGTTGGAGTGCGTCTGGTCATCTGCCTGGAGCTGGCTGAGTACAGTGGCCTAACTCACAAGTCTAATAGTTGGTTCTGGCTGGCTATTAATTGGGCCGCATGTCTCTATAAAGCTCTTTTTTTTTTTCAACATGGTGACTGGGTTCCAACAGTATCAAGAGAGAGGATAAGAACCAATCTGTGAGTACCATTGAAACCTCTACCTGTGACATGTTTGTCGAAGTCCCATTGGCCAAGGTCCCACATGACCAAGGTGCTGGTGACTATGGGAAGGTGACCCCAGGAAGCGTGATCCTCCGGGGGCCACATCATCGGCAGCTACCAATGGGGTCATCTAACACATGTTTATCACTCTCCAGAGGTGAAGGACACTAGAAGGGGA
The DNA here is from genome assembly GCA_963575145.1 of Galago senegalensis. Lineage (NCBI taxonomy): Eukaryota > Metazoa > Chordata > Mammalia > Primates > Galagidae > Galago > Galago senegalensis. The sequence continues at coordinate 17,270 of CAUYTI010036097.1, read as the reverse complement.
GCATGGATTTTTCACTCCTTATGTGTCCTAATGAATTTTTTTGTCCCCCACATATTTCAGTCATTTGATGGCAAACTCCCTGTAAAAATTCATGATACCTTCTTACATGCTTTGGGCAGAGGTGGAGAGCAGCTGGTGAACGATTTGTGGATTCTTTACAAAGCTGAGACGCCGGCCATGCCGTGCCCTGAAAGGCACTTCTAGAGTCTGTGTCATTCCTTTACAGGGTCAGAACCCACATTCAAATTAAGCTTCTCAAAAGACTGATGCACACACTTCCAGGTACCCAGGTGTGTCCTCACAGATTTTCTCACTATTCAATCCATCGGTTACTGGGAGGAGATGGTTGAAACCTCCAACTGTACTGATGCATCTGTCCGTTTCTCATTTTAGATCAATTCTGGCTCCATATATGTCAAAGATGTTATGGGTCCTATAGGTGTAGAATTGGTAGCTCTTGATGATTACCTATCATTAGATAATGGATATTGTAATATCTGTAATGACATTAGATGCATAATCAGAGATTCCTGGTGCCGCTTCTATTCTGAAGTTACTTAGTCTGATGTTAATGAAGTTACTGGCTGCAGCTTTCATTGGATTTATGTTTGCTTTATATATTTTTTCGATACTTTTAACCTGTGCTTATTTTTTATGTCTGCTTTTGAGGTTTTTTTTTTTAATCCTTGGCTTTCAGGAATTTGATTATGATGTGCTTGGTGTAGTTTTCCTGATATTATTCTGCGTCTGGTTCATTGAGCTTCCCAGATCTGTGGACTTATAGACCTCTGAATAATTTTCTGTGTTTGCCAACTATTTCGGTTTTACACTGATGATTAACAAATGGGTTGTGGGTGCTCATGCCTGTAATCCTAGTACTTTGGGAGGACTGCTTGAGCTCAAGAGTTTAAAACAACCTTGAGCAAGAGTGATACCCTGTCACTACTAAAAATAGAAAAGTTAGCCAGGCCTTGTGGGAGGCATCTGTCAACCCAGCTGCTTGGGAGGCTGAGGAAGGAGGATTGCTTGAATCTAGGAGTTTGAGGTTTCTATGAAGGTGGCTGATGCCATAGCACTCTATCTAGGGTGAGAGTGAGACTTTGTCTCAAACATAAAATAGAGTTATAACTAAGTTTTGAATTTGTCAAGATACAAAAGAGTAAAATACTCATTGACCAAGTCCAGTTGGGTCAGAAACACTCATTGACCAAGTCTAGTTGGGTCAGTTTGATACAATCCAGGAAGAATTCGATGATCTCGTATAAACATGTTATGTCAGGAGTCAGACTCCCTGGCTTTTGCTCTTACACCTGCCAGTGATGTGTGGTGCAAACTTGGGAAAGTTACTTCTCCTTCAGTGCCTTGATTTTCCTATCTTGAAAATGAGAATGTTTGGGTCCTTTGAAGCTCCTTGTAGCCCTCACCTGTTAGTACTCCATAACTTAATACAACCTTCTCAAAGCACACTCTAGGAGAAGCAAGTCTCGCTTAATGATTTGGGAAAAAACAGCCTTCCTGTTCAAACACATCTGAGAAACTTTGCACATTATATTTCTTAGAATCTAAAATAGTGTTAAATAAATGCATGCCATTACTTTATGTTCAGCTAAGGAAGACAAAGTGCTAGCTGCTGAGCCAAGAAACAACTGTTCCTTAACATTTAGAATTTCTACTTTACATAGCATAGCTCTTGAACATTTTATAATATTTATGTAAATATAGATTTTTATCATCATCATTCTTGTGCCTGCCTACAGAGGAGGAACCTCCAACAAGTTCAACTGCTCAGGTTTCTTTAAACTTCTTCGTGTGAGTTTCACCCTTCCGGGTCACTGTTTGAGTCCTCGATATTTGTGTTTTTTCACGTGGGAACTTCCTTGTGTCATCAGGAGTTTAGGAAGTAAAATATTTCTCAAAGACATAGTCTCTGTGATTTCCTTCCAGCCACTGACACCCGCCGTGCAAGTTTCAATGCTTGTTCAGGCACTGCTGCTTTCTGGCCAAATACAATCATAATATACATTCTCATTTTGGAAATGTGAAAATGTTAAAAGGAAAAGAAAGGGCACTTTGGAATGAAAGAAATATGGCACGCTCCCTTCTTGGGTATATTTAAGGCTTCAAGACATCCTGATTAACTTTGGTTAGTTCTATGTTTTCCCTATCTGATTGACCCTGGAATCTAGACCCACTTCTAATATTTTTAGAACCCTGACAAGAGTGTAAATAGAGGCCCCTGACCATACAGCTAAACATTTAAAAGTTATAAATTAAGCTAATTAACTTTTTTTTTTTTGAGACAGAGTCTCACTACATTGTCCTTGGTAGAGTGCTGTGGCATCACAGCTCACAGCAACCTCCAACTCTTGGGCTTAAGCAATTCTCTTGCCTCAGCCTCCAAAGTAGCTGGGACTACAGGTGCCCACTACAACACCTGGCTATTTTTTCATTGTAGTTGTCATTGTTGTTTGGCAGGCCTGGGCTGGGTTTGAACCCACTAGCTCTGGTGAATGTGACTGGTGCCCTAGTCACTGAGCTATAGGTGCTGAGTCCAACAAACTTTATATAAAATATGCTGTATGTACCTGTGTTGACCAGTGTATCTTTCTAATGACCTGGAGAGCCAACTTTGAATTTAGGATCCTGGGAGTCTTGCGCTAACCCGTGGCCCCCAGTATGGTCTGTTCTCTCTCCTATACCACCCTGGTTGTGAACCATACTGTGGGAAGCCTCTGGCACATAGGTCACTATGAAAGTTTTGAGACAGACTATCTTATGATCCATTATTTCAGTTGCCAGTGTTCTTTCTGATCCACCCATGCAAATTTCAACTTGCTCAGGTTATAAATTTTGCTGGGAAGGCTTCATTTGTTCCCATCTGCATGGATATTGTGTTTCTTGATTTTTGTGTATCTTAAAACTTTCATTTTGACCTACAAATAAATGTGTGGACACTTCAATCACACATCCATATCTGAGCTTCTCTCATCTGATCTCAGAAGCTAAGCAGGGTTGGGCCTGGTTAGTACTTGGATGGGAGACCATATCTGAGCTTCTTCCATGGGAGCTTGGGGGCTGTTTATGTATGCAAAGCAGGGGCTAGAAGGAGTGAGGTTCTGCCTAGACAGGACCCTCCCTTCTTTTCTCTCTCACTTATCCTTCTCAACTCTTCTCACCTCACCTCAGGGTTGATTAACAACATCCAATTTTTGCCTAACACCTTTCCACCCTCCAAGAGAATTCATATTCTTCCCTCTCTATAACCTCCTTAGGAGGAACTGGGGACAGTCATTGGTACCCTTGAGGGAACAGCAGCACAGAATGGGAAAATACTGGTCCATGCCTCTGAGAAAGGGAACCTCACTTGATTAAAATACCTGACTGGCTCTGACCATTGGTCAAGACCTCGGCCCCTCCTCTCGCATCCTGTGGTCCACCTAAGATTTCAACGTCTGCGCAAGGAGATGTGATGTGGAAGGGTGATGCGGCACATAGAGGCCAAAGAAGAGCAGGGAAATGACACATGTATTCAAAAAATTAAAAAATAATTAAAATAATACAAGTAGACATACAAAATCTCCATATTCCATTGTCTCTGTGCCCAAATCTATTGTACAAAACTCTTGACACAAATTCAAGTTAAATGTAGGGAGTTTGTTTTACCATCTGCAACCGTCTCCCGTCCCTCTGAGATGTGTGATGAAAGGGGCTTTACCGAGGGAGTGGAGGGGGTGATAGAGCTGATGCCACTCTGCAGAGCGTGGCCGGGTGGAATGACAGCTGAAGAAAGGGGTGTGTGACGTGTTTTTCACAGCTGTCAACAATGAGCACCTATTCACATGTGCAAATTCCTTCCCTCCTCTCAAGGAAAACTTATTTATTTATTTATTTTATTTTTGAGACAGTCTGGAGGACAGTCAGCCTCCAACTTCTATGGTCAAGTGATCCACCTGCCTCAGCCTCCCTAGTAGGTGGGAGAGGCACACGCCCCTATGCCTCGATAATTTGTTCTATTTTTTGGTAAAGATAGGATTTCAGTCTTGCTCAGGCTAGTCTCAAACACTTGGCCTGAACGGATCCTCCTGCCTCAGCCTCCCAAAGTGCTAGGATTACAGGTGTGTGCCACTGTGTCCAGCTGTGGGAAGCCCTTAATTCTATCAAATTCATTTTCCTTTTTTTACAGGTCTATGTTCAAATTTGTCTTCCAGATGAGAAATAGAAGTTGGCCTTTGGAAGCTACCTTGCAACTCTCTTTGCCTGTTTGCAGTTTGAACATGAGGGTGAACATTCCCAGACTCAACTCCCTGCTGAGTTCATCCAGATTGACAACATTTGAAAGGTCCCTCCATTTATTGAAAGAGCAAGATTCCCCTTTCAGGGGTTTAATGTGCCTTCAACCACAGCTCTGCAGTTCAGCCAGCCCTTAGTCCTGCTGCACACTGAGACTGAAGAATGCTAATTTCTTTTCTGCCTGGTGCTTCATATTCTAACTCTGAGCCAGTCTACATCACAACTGGACTAGCAATTAGACTGGCGTTAGTAACATCTCAGGTTTCATCATATCTCCGTGAACCGTGGTGTATTAATTAGGGTCTCTAACACTGTTGTTAGTGAGAATTCTAAAGCACAATTAGCATTAAATAGCTGCTCTAATTGACAAGACCACTTTTCTTGCTTCTCTAAAATGCCTCATCCCTTCCATTGAAAGCCACAACACGTGTAATCAGAGGACAGAAGACTAGTGTGATCAGAAGGACAGGTTACAGGTCTAGCTTTCAAATTATGACCTAAAGTTAATACTGCCTTTAGCCTCCAGCCCCTAATCTAGTATTATTATTTGCATGACTCTAACCCTCTCCAAGATTACACAGATGTTCTATATGACTGATATTTACTTTCCATATCTGTCAAATATCAAAGGGCTACAAGAGAGGTTAGGATGCAATTTGTGCTTATGAAGAGGTGGGTGGCTAAGGCCAGAGATATTATTTATCATTTGATTTTGCACTCTGTTTTATGACTATGAATAAGATTACCACTCCCTGGGAAAGAAAACTCCATTCACAGGGAAAATGTCCACAGTAACCCTCGTTTCTCCCTTTCCCCCTCATAACTACTGAGTCAGTGGTCAGTTTCCTTTATGACCAGCCGTGTTCAAATGCTCAGTGAGATGGTTCCTATCCTGATGTTGTTGAACTTACATCCTTTTGTGTGTGAGTAAAAAGAATGAAGGGGGAAGAAATGGGGCTGCCACTCATCGGTCTTGTAAAACATGACTTTTTTGGGAATCTTGAATATGGAAAAGCATCTCCAATTTTTTTCTTCAAGAAATCCCTCCATTTCTATCTTCCTTACTTTCTCTGTGTTTCAGTCCCTGTTTCGAATTTGTTCTTATGCTTGTTAGGTGAAAGAAACCCTTTTTCTGATCCATAGTTAGTAGAGAGTGAGGTGGTCTCAAAATCAGGAGGTGTGACTCTGATCTTGAAAAATAACTTCTCTTCTCTGGGCCTCAGTTTTTCCTCATCTGTAAGATGGAACACATAATTCTGCTTTTGAAGCCTATCCTCCTGCTGTCTTGTTTTATGATTTATATATTAATAATAAGGCTCTGGAGAGAAATATTGCTTCCCACCTGAATACAACATCAGTTCTTGGAAAGGAAGGGAGGTAGAGAACTTGAGGGGAAATGTATGAGAACCAAAGTCAAGAATGAAGACTGTCAGAGAAGAATTTTGGAAAGCTCATGGTCCTCTAAAACACACCAGCAAGGGGCAACATTTCTTCTTGGGCACTAATGCTTTTCCTCTACTCTGAACAACCTACCAGCTCCAGGGCTCTTTCCTGTCCCAGCATTGAATTCACAAGATCTGGTCCAACAGACTGCTTTGAAAATTTTAAGATGCCTGGGGTAGATGGCAAGGAAAGTGCGAGTCACATCTTAAATGAATGTAGCCGTCCTCAGCCATCCTCACCAACATTGCCAGCTCCCCGCCCTCCAGGCATGTGGTAGGATTGAACTTCCTGTGTCCCTAATGGTTGGATGGGGCCATGCAACAGTTCAGCTCGATAGTTGTAAGTGAAGTAACGTTGGTCTTTTCCAGGCTAGAGTATTTCTGTTCCTGGTGCACGAGTGTCCAGAGCTTCCTTTCCCCCCCAGCACGGTGACTGGCAGGATCTGGGGTGGTGGCTGTTATATCTGCCTGAACCTTTGGGTGACTGCAATAGCCTGGGCTCCTCTGCTAATCCAGGATGGGTGTGTGCTGTGGTTCTGACATCTGCTTTCAGTCCCGGAGCTTTGGAATTGTTAACCGGAGCATATTCTCACCTGTTCCGAAGAGTATTGTCAGTTGTAAACTTGGTTTGATGAATAAACTACAGAGATTGTTGTAGTTACAGATACATTTGAGGCTTTTGGGAGACAAGATCATTCTAGGGAGAATAAATCTATGAGCTAATAAAGAGCCCTGGAATCTAGTGGTCAGATCAGTTTGTTTGGCCAAGATGACCCCAAAGACCCACTGGTGGGGGAGGGACAAACATCTGTGGCCTGTAGGTGAAGATCTCAGGAAGTAATTGCCCCTGTGTAGATGCCAGTTAGCAGTCCAGTTCTTGTTGTTCGGGGTATGTGAGGTGCATATACTGATCTGGGGTTTGTTCTCCCTCATGGTCTTTTTGATGATGGGAACAATGTGTATTTCCCTCCTAGAAAGTCCTGTTACTGGGCCCTAGAAGCTGACCTTTTGGCAAAATGTTGCCAAGAGAACAAAAGAAACCCAGTGTAATCTGGAGAGTGCTACAGAGACCCTCGTGTCTGCTAACAAGGGTTATTTGAAGTCTCTTCTTAGATATTCTCACCAGGTGCCAAAGCGGGGCTGGCTTTCTTTGCATGTGGGAAGAGTATTACAAAGGTTTAACTCTTAAGATTGTGCTTATGCTTAAAGATGTAAGGCAAAAACTTGGTATAATCAAAATTTTCCTTAGAAATATTTTGTAATCATTAGGAAATCCAGAAAACTCCGTTTGAGGTATGCAGGGTCAGACGATAGCAAGTCCAGTACCACCATATTTCCCTCTAATGTTGGAATCATACCCCCTTGAGTCAAATAGATCCTGAGTCTCTTGAGAAAGAGAAGTTGGCTTCTGTGTAGAGAGCATGTTACATTAAAAATTCTTTTTTCCCCTTTTATCCAGAGATGTCATCTTCCAGTAATTCACCAAAATGACAATCACAAAGGGAAAGAGGAAGGCACCCGATAATGTCCTCTAGGCCTTTTAGAAAACATGGAGTTGTCCCTTTGGCCACATGTATGCAAATCTACAAGAAAGGTGATATTGTAGACATCAAGGGAATGGGTAATGTTCAGCAAAGCATGCCACATAGATGTCACCATGGCAAACTGGAAGAGTCTACAATGTCACCCTGCATACTGTTGGCATTGCTATAAACAAGTTAAGGGTAAGAGTCTTGCTAAGAAATTTAATGTTCATATTGCGCATATTAAGCACTCTCAGAGCCAAGATAGCTTCCTGGAACGTATGAAGGAAAATGATCAGAAACAGAAGGAAGCCAAAGAGAAAGGTACCTGGGTTCAACTGAAGTGCCAGCCTGCTCCACCCAGAGAAGCTCACTCTGTGAGAACCGACGGAAAGAAGCCTAAGCTCCTGGAACGCATTCCCTATGAATTCATGGCATAATAGGTGTATAGCAGAGCTCACAGGATAACCAAGAGATCCCATGTAACAGTGATATAAGGTGGTGGAAAGTATTCCCCAGGAATTCATGGCATCATCATCACACAAAGCTTTGTCACATTCAATGGCAAGGTGCTTCCCCACTGAAATCCTTTCCCTATGAATTCATGGAATAATAGGTATTAAAAATCAGAGGCTACCGTAAAAATGTTTCTCTTCATTGACTAAAAGTGTGGTATTCCCTTCCCCCAAAGAAGTATTAAAAGTAAATTTTAATAGTGTCCTAAAATTCTTTTTTACCCCCCTTGAGCAAACTCCATTGACTTTTTGGAAGCTGGGTGTTAGTTTGCGGGGATCCTACTACCCTGATTACTGTATGTGGCCAACCCTAGCATAAGAGAAGCTCAATTTCATCCCCAATGTGGACTGTTCAGCACAAGGGATTTTGAATTCTTGGCATTCTTCAGAAGATTTCTGCTCATCTTAGGTACCCCTTAAGGTCACTGGAGCAACAGCCCTAAGGAACTATTCTGGCGGCAGATTTTCAAAAATTAGCTTGGAGCTCAACTACTTGTTAAGTGAAAGTGATTACAAAGGATTTCAAGTATGCAGTCCATGACTGCTGGAAGTGGCAGATGGTGTGAGCTTGTACATTATGTCAAGAAATCCATGTACATTTTTTGCAACCATTTACAGCTCGTGGTACATATTAATACTCCCAAATGCTGTCATCACAGGAGCCTGGCCAGCTGACCCTTGTCAAATGTGCCATTTCTTTTTCGTTTCCAAAAGGCTTCACTTCAGTTGCATTTTTCTATCCTCTCTGAGCAGAATCACGTTCAGAGGTTTTGTTATGAATTCAAGGCATTCAAATCACTCTTTAAAATCTCTTGTTTTACCCATGTTCTCATTTGTCTGGTGCTGGGAGACATTTATCCCCTGGTTGTTCTTTCTGTTGGGGGGTGGTGTCTCCTTCCACACGGTCATACCTTGGACAACACAGAAGCAGTGTGGGCCCACAAATTTCAGTCTATTGTCCCTACGGCCCCTGTGGTAGTGGGCAGTGCAAACCTTGGTAGCCCAAGTAGACCAAATAAAACCCCCTAATCCTTATACCTCTCTTTGCAAAGTGCCTGGGAATAAGGTAAAAATTGCCCCACCCTGAGTATACCATCCAGCTCATTTCTTACCTCCCACAAAGCTGTTTTCCAGCCTGCACTGAACTCCTCTGCTGAACACATTGTTTTCACTCTTCCTGATGGCACATTGGACTGACCTTATATGTGGTGAATAACACAAATATTGGGGGAATACACTGATGTTTAACTACTCTAGACCTGAAATGTGGGAACATGGGAGAAGAGCATCTGAATAAGTGTAGGTGTCTTCTCCGCCCAAAGGAAAGGAATGTTCTTATAGTTTATCTTTCTGGGAAATAACTAATCCTGGTTTCACAAATGAACAATGGTCACCCAAAGATCTCAAGTCTGAGTCACTGTAATTTGTACATGTGACCTTATTTGGAAAAAGAGTCTTTGCAGATGCGATCAAGTTAAGGATTTTGAGAAGAGGAGATTACCCTGCATTATGCAGGGAGTCCTAATGCCATCTCATTGTCCTTCTAAGAGAGAGATGGGCAGAAGAGGAGGCCACATGAACGAGGAGACAGAGACAGAGGTTAGCGTGGTCCAGCACAAGCCTAGGAATTTCTGGGCAATCAGAAGCTAGAGAGACAAGCAGCATGAACTCCCTTGGAACTTCTGGAAGGAACCTGGTTCTGCTGACAACTTGATTTCAGACTTCTGTCCTCCAGGCAGTGGGAGGATAGATTTCTGTTGTTTTAAGCTTGCAAATGTGTAGGAATTTGTTATGGCAGCCACAGGAAACTAAAACACTGGGGCAGAAGATGAGGAAGACCTGAGAATAAAGGAAGATGTTAATATACCTGTGTGCATGTGTGTGTGTGTATACGTGTGCATGAGTATGTGCACATGTGTGTGTGTGCTGGTGCAGGCCTGTGTGCACAGCGCATGTGCATGTGTGCGTTTGTGTTTCCATGTTTCCCAGAAAATAAGACCTACCCCCAAAATAAGCCCTAGCAGGATTTCTATGCATTTGTTAAATATAAGCCCTACCTCGATAATAAGACCTAGTGATGGGCGTCGCTATGTCGTGTATCTGCATAGTCACGCCCTGCATTTTGGCACAGAGAGCTAAGGAAGACTGGTACACCTTTTATCTGCCACAGCTCCTTTCTCCAAGCCTTCACACTTGTGCGGGTGTGCATGTGGTAACTGTAGTTGCAGGCATCCTATTATGCACATGCCAATGGCTAGGGGAAAGGAGTTAACGCATCAGTAGCATCAGCCCCATCAACAAGGTCGGCTCCCCCTGTCAGGTTCCAGAAGAAGATGACTTAACTGTATTTGAATAAATGTAGATTGTTGTATTATACTTAATAAAAATGAGATATCCCCTGAAAAGAAGTACTAGTGTGTCTTCTTAAGAAAAAATAAATATAAGACAGTGTCTTATTTTGGGGGAAACACGGTTGTCAGTGGCAGTAGAGTGGGAGTAGGGCAGGAGCTGGACCAACCCTCTGGACATGAAGAGCAGCTGTTCCTCCCATGAAGGTATTGGGAAGACCTGGCTCTTGTCTTGGCACAATGTGAATGGCTGAAGCTGGTCTTTTTCCTGACCCAGCTGTCTGACAGCCTGTGAGTGTTGGGGGAAATGGCTACCTGTGTGTGAATCACACAGACGCATTGCCAGGCGCTGTGAGGTTCAGGCCCAGGCAGTTTTGCTGTGGGGCTTCCTTGCCTGTGGCCCACCCTTTCTCCTACCTGAGGAGCCCCTGGGGCCTGAGTTGAGCAGTGGGCCCTGGTTGGTACCAGCAGGACCTGTGAGAGGCTAGGCAGCTCCCTGGCTTGTTGGGGACTTCTTGAGATCTCAGGTTCTGGCTGTGGGGCCACTTTGGCTGTGGGAGTGGGAAGTGCTTCTGGCAACCAAGAGTAGAGGAAGCATCACACCTGCAGGCCTGAACTTGAGTCTGGAAGGTGGCAGCCCCAGAATAGAGGAAGCGTCACACCTACAGGCCTGCACTTGAGTCTGGAAGGTGGCAGGCCCAGAATAGAGGAAGCATCACACCTGCAGGCCTGCACTTGAGTCTAGAAGTTGGCAGGCCCAGAATAGAGGAAGCTTCACATCTGCAGGCCTGCACTTGAGTCTGGAAGGTGGCAGCCCAAGAGTAGAGGAAGCTTCATACCTGCAGGCCTCCACTTGAGTCTAGAAGGTGGCAGGCCCAGAATAGAGGAAGCTTCACATCTGCAGGCCTGCACTTGAGTCTAGAAGGTGGCACCCAAGAGTAGAGGAAGCTTCACACCTGCAGGCCTGCACTTGGGTCTAGAAGGTGGCAGCCAGCAGCATGTAGGAGGCTGATCCCAGGTCTGGTAACAACCTTGGGGAATCCTCATGATATTTGAGGAGAAACCTCCGGGAAAAGACTAGACTTCTAATAACCTAGGTATATAAGGACTTGAATTTACTATAATTTGAATATTTAAAAATGTAGTCTGGCAGTTCCCTGGTCCTTCTACCTTTCTCTGTAGCCTTCTAGCACATTTAGAACTTACTCTTCTCCTCAGGGTCATTATTTCGTGTCAGCTGTAGGAGGCTTGTGGATAAGACTGGCCACCAGACCTTGTGAAAGGCACCAAAGGCTGGCTCTTTGGTGGCTGTCTTTTGGGATCATGGTGACAGATGACGCATGGTGGGTGGAAGTGGTGTTTTTCTCTGAAGAAATGAAAGTTTCTGCTGCTAATCCTGCAGGGAAGTGATTAATCATGGGGCAGAAAGCGAGGACGCTTCGTGCTCCAAGCTGACAACGAGGGGTGTGAAGCTACACTGCTCATCACAAGCAGTAATAGTCTAACTGTGTCACCTGGAGCAGGGTCCTATGGGACATGGATTAAGACAGTCAGGTTTAGATGGGGACAAAGGAGGGAACAGTCAGCTGGTACTTTGTGAAAGGGTGGAGCCTGGGAAGTGGAGGTGAATCTTGACTCCTCAGGGATACAGGGTAGGATAAGAAAAGCCAGGCGGACAAATGGTCCCACCATCTCCGTGTTGTCGAAGGCCAGCCCGGCAACCAGCAGATAAGTACCTGAGCATCTGCTCAGTAGATGCCTGTTAGATTATCTGCTCCATAACCCGCTCCTGCACCAGTCATTTGTAATGACAAGGGAGCCTGGCAGCAGTGTCTTATCTGGTTTCACGTGGGAACAGAATGAGGCACAAAGCCAGTGGGCCCACTGCAAAAACAGGTCACCTTTCCCCCTCTGTTCTCCAGGGAGTCCAGAGCCCACTGTTGAGTGCTCAAGGCCTGCGTTACGCAGAGATAGGTGAGGTGCTTCCTGGGGCATGAAGCTTTCAGTCTTAGCAGAAAGCCTTACTCTAAGCAAAAGTATCTTCTCTTCATTACCAGCCGCCTAGAATTCCCACATTATTTCTGTGGTTAAGCATTATGTTTCCAAGAGTTCTCTGTAAAGACGCAAATATGCACCAAGAGGCAGTCCATTGAGGTGTCATCAGCTCTGAACGCTGTGCTGGGAACTGTTTTAACCCTGAGTTTTCCGTGCTTGCCCCTTCTGGCACAGAAAATGGTTTTGGTGGTACCTGCGCTCTCGAATCTTGTATTTTATATTTTTATTTGTTTCATTACTTTCTAGTGAGGCAAGGATATGGAATTTCTTTTAAATAGATTCACTTAATATTTATTTATTTATTTTTGAGACAGAATCTCACTCCGTCACCCTGGGTGCAGTACTGTGGCGTCATAGCTCACGGCAACCTCAAACTCCTGGGCTCAAGTGATTTTCTTACATCAGCCTCCCAAGTAGCTGGGGCTACTGGCCACCATAATGCCTGGCTAATGCCTCCCTTAATTTTTAATAAGGCAACTTGAAGAAAAATATTAAGCAAGTTATAAGATAGGTGTACGTGAATGTGGAAAATACCTTGAATGGCTAATGTGGGAAACACCGTCTTAACAACCTATCTTATGTCTGGCTAGATGGAAAGGCCTGGCCTCATGGTGGGGGTGGACAAGAGGCAGGGAAGGCTCTGAACCCTTGGCATTTACTAGGTCAGGCATGGGGGGACTGGGCCGGGTGTGCAGATGAAGGGGACTAATTCTCCCTGAGAACCAGCTGGACGGGCAGTAAGGCCTTAGTCCTCTCTCTGGCTCTAACATGACCAGCTACCAAGGTCCTAGGTGCCCTCCGTTTCATCCCCCTTCCCTAAGGGAGAGCTGGGCTGGGCAGGCAGTGTTGGCACATAGAACTCCTTCTTGGAAATCTAAAACTGAGCATCTACAGACCATCCCCCTGGATGTCCTTCTAGAAGGGCAGCCTGGCAATGCCACATGACACTGGAGATTGACACTGTGGTCTGACATTGGAGAGTGGACAGGCCTCCATGATCTGGGCTGGAAAATTCCTCAAAGATTTTGAGATGTGACCAAAAGTACATACAGGACTTGGCCTTAGCCACTTCCTAGAAGGACATGTGAGCTGGTGCTGCCAATCTTAGAAGTTAGGGACTCTGGGTTCTTCAGAATGAGATTTCCTCAGGGACCAGCTGGTGGCTTTACAGAGCAGGTGCTAAACAGTTTCTCCTGTGCTGGGTGGTCAGCTCCATGAGAGTAGACACTTGCTTGTCCTATTACCACGGTCTCCCCAAACCTACTGGCATGTCTTGGGTCCCAGGAAACATCTTCTGAATGAACGAACAGAGGAAGAAATGTTTGTTAAACTAAGCCAGGGTCAGATGATTTTGCGAAGTTATTTCACCCCTCTGAGCATCAATGTTTTCATTCATTAAGTAAAACCATACTATCAGCTAAATCGGGCTAATGGTTCAGTTTGCCTTACGAGGCTTTTGTGAAATCACATAAGCAGTATTGGTAGGGATAGCTTGAGTGCTTACTATGTGCCGGGCATGGGACTAAGAACTTTCATGCATTAATCGTCCCAGTGTCTCTGCAAGGGAGGTGCCTTATAGAGGGAAGGCCAGTGGTAATGGGACAAGCCAGTGTCTTCAAGACAATGACAGCATTTGCAGGGTGTAGTGCAAAATGAAAATGTAAAGGTCTTTGTTAAAAGAGTCTGAAGAATTTCAAGGTGGTCCCGGCAGAACAATGAACCAAGTGCAAAGCCCTTCCAAGTGTGGAGAGGGCAGCTGCAGAGGCCGGACATCCATGACACTGGCCCTGGTTATTGTCACCCATTTGCAGGTGATTTAATTGAGGCATGCAGAACTTCACACTTTCACAAGGCCAGTAGCTACCAAGAGGCACGGGCAGGATCCATATCCTGGAGGTTTGCGTCAAGGGCCCACGTTCATTGCCATTCGCGTCTAACACCTTTCTGGGGAGATGATTCGTGCAGAAAAATGTGCTGGGTGAATGTGCAGCGTTATTTTCTTTTTCTCCAGAGGTGGGGGAAGTCTCATGAGTGAAGACCCAAAAAAGAAGCCACAGCAATGAACAAATTTCCGAAAGCCACTTCCTTCCAGAAGCGTTGGCTGTCACCCGCAGGCTGGGCCTGGAGGGACGCCTCCTTCTCACACTAAGCTCTGTCTCTCCCACTCTCTTCCACCCTCATTTAGGGACCATAAACATTGACGGAGACCAATTGGTTTGAGACCATCAACATGAGTTTACAAAAGGGGAGGTCATGGCTGGTCAGCATGATTAATACTGCCTGGGAAGTTTCTCCAAACCACATGAGGCAGGGAAGGAGCTAGAATCTGGCCCGACTCTGCAGAGCCTCTTGGTATGGGAGGCAGGCAAAGTGGTGGAGAGGATATTGGGGCTGACAGTGAAATGCTGGCCTGGGGGGCAGAACCAGGCTCCTATGAGTCTGGAGACAGAAGCCCTGAGTTGCCCTTCACAGAGAATTCTTTAGGGTCTCTCCCCCACCTGCTCCCAGAACTGAGCCTTGCCCCAGAGCTCTCCCCAAAGACCCTGCTTCTGTGCTGACATCCCAACCCCTCACTTCTACCTGTGGTTTGGGAAATGGAGACACTGTCTTTAGGGAAATCAAATCCCGAGTGTCCCTAATTTTAGAACTTAACCTGTATACAAGATATACACCAAGACCTCTTTTGAATTCTCCCAAGAACAAACAGCTCACAGCCCAAATTAGCCCAAATTAAAGCTGCAGAGGTTTCATATTACAGCTGAATAGAGCTGGCCCTACAGGTAAGCAGAGTGCCTCTCCACGCCTCTCCCCATTCACTGCTAGGGATTTGATAGCTGTCTAGAAGGCAGAGGAGGGGGAAGAGACAGACACCTGCATCTAGACCAGGAGGCAGTAGATCTACTCCTAAGTAAATATTTTAGGGTTGGTGGGCCATAAAGCCTTTGCTGCAACCACTGGAGTCCACTGTTGTGGGGTGAATGTCCGGACAATGCGTAAACGGTGAGGGTGTCTGTATTCCAGTAAAACCATTTATGAAGATAGGCAGCCAGTTGGATTTGCCCAGTGGGCCATGGTTAGTTGACCTTTGATCTAGAGTTCTAGACTTTTCTTTTGTAGGTCTTCAACCTGGGGATTACTGTGGATAAGTTATATGTAATTTTGCAAAGCCTTTGTGTCCAACCCTGGCCTAATATCTTGTTCTGTGGGTTTTTTTTTTTTTTTGATGTCTGAGATTTGCAAAAAGGAGAATTTGGTCACCAGTTGACCAAATAATAATCTGGGTGTGATCGCAGTCTGTGTTTTAGAATTGTCTCTCACGAACACCTGGAATTGACTGATGTAGAAATAATCAGGACAGAGCTTCACCAGGCATACCATCAGTTATGTATGTCACTACAAAAGTTTTGAGACAGACTGTGTTATGGTCCATTATTTCGGTTCCAAGAAACACAGTCGACAGCACCTTTTCTGAGTCACCTGTGTGAGTTTCAACTTACTTGGCATATTGGTGTTGCTGGGAGGACTTCATCTGTCCACGTGGATTGTATGTTTCTTGATTGTTCCATATCTTAAAACTTTCATGATGACCTACATACTCGATAGAGGCTTTTCTGTTGATTAAGATATAAGTAGGGGAAAGAGACAAGAAGGGCGTTAGGACAAAAGGCAGCACCAGAGCCTTGGCCCCGTGAGTCTGCTCTCCATCTCTCCTCTCCGCCTCCTTGCAATATAAATCCTCTGAAATAGAATCACACTTTCAGTGGACCTGGGCATTTTTATTAGATGTCAGGATAATATTTGGTCAAAGTCACGGGACTCACATTTCTTAACTAAGTATGATGATGTCACTTACAAGTTCATGTTCCTGACATTGTTTCAATAGTCCTGTTAGAAAAGCCAAATATGTTTTTACGGCTCTCACGGCAGGGAAGCAGCCATGGTAATGCACGGCCCTATCAATTAGAAGTGGATTAATTAAGCAATAAGACAGGAGCAGCGGTGCATTTCGGAGAGGTTATTGCACGGCTCATAGAGTGCTGCTGAGGCACCCAGCCAAGAGCCGAGTGACTTCCACTGGCCAAGGCACTTCAGCCATCCAAGACGGGTAACGCTCTCCCTGAAACAGGACCCTCTGCCATCTTTTCCACTGTGAGAAATAAAAAGACTCCCTTATTCACTAGGCATTATTAGGCATGGGCAAATTGACAGCCATTTCATTATTTTATAATTATGATTAATGGTCTTCCCAATGAAGTCATCGTCTGCCATCCCAAAGCCAACTGGTCCCTTTTGGGACCATGTCACCAAGTCACGGTTAATGTTCCTAGAAGCACGGAGCACAGAGATTTTCATAAGCCTGGGGAGATGTGGTGAGGCCTTTGGAGACTGTTTTCACAGGGAGCTGGCCTCTTCTTGGGGAAAGTAATCTCTAAAGAGGCCAAAGGGGTTGGGGTGATGCATGAACTTGGTAATGAGAGGAGTGGAGGCAAGAAGAGGCAGGGTGAGGCCGGGGGCCCTGGCTCACACCTATAATCCCAGCACTCTGAGGCTGAGGTGGATGGATCTCTGGGAGGCTGAGCGGGGTGGATCCCTTGTCCTCAGGAGTTCGAGACTAGTCTGAGCAATAATGAAACCTTGTCTCTCTCTCTCTCTTTTTAAATTCAATGATAGTTGTGTACATTGATACAATCGTGGGGTACAGTGTGGTGTTTTCATATACAATTTGAAATACTTTCATAAAATTGGTTAACATAGCCATTATGTCATTTTCTTAGTTATGTGTTAAGATGTTTATATTCTACTTTTAGAAAGATTCACTTGTACCCTTGTAACGTAAACCATAGAGGTGATCCCACCAATCACCCCCCACCACCCCTCCCCTCCCCTCCTATTCCTTCTCCATATTCTTAGGCTATAATTAGGTTATAGCTTTCATATGAAAGCTATAAATTAGTTTCTTAGTAGGGGTGTGTACATTGGTTACTTTTTCTTCCATTCTTGTGATACTTTGCTAAGAAGAACATTTTCCAGCTACAGAATTTCTTTTTTATAAAGGCTGACTAGTATTTTATTACGCTATATACCACCTTTTCTTTA